>CAJQUN010001012.1:0-124175 GCA_907163345.1 Haberlea rhodopensis
GCAGTTTCACAGTTAATGACGTTTTTTTATTTTTTTGATAAATTTCAATTTTTGGGAATATTCGAGTATATCTCTTTCCTTCGTAAACAAATTCAATTTGTGGAATTTAATTTCAAGTCTTGAGTACATAATTTTCTTGGTTAGAAGATGTTTTTGAGAAATTTTCATAATTTATTACGTAAGTTTTTTTGAATTTTTGATAATTTCGATTTTTCGTGGGAGTATTCGAGTATATGTCTTGACTACAAATACATCATTTTCTTGGTTGGAACAAGTTTTGGCATTTTGCACAGTTACGTATGTTTTATATATTTTTTAAAATTTTGATATCGTGCGAATATTCAAGTATATGTCTTGAGCACATATTTTTCTTAGTTGTAACAAGTTTTTTGAGTAATTTCCACAAGTTGAGGACGTTTTTTTTATTTTTTTTGATAGATTTTGATTTTGTACGAATACTCGAGTATATGTCTTCGTAAACTAATTCTATTTGTGGAATTTAACATCAAGTCTTGAGTACATCATTTACTTGGTTGGAAGAATTTTTTTAGAAATTTTCAAAAACTAAGTAAGTTTTCTGATTTTTGATATATTTTAATTTCGTGCGCGAATATTCGAGTATATGTCATGAGTACATCATTTTTTGGTTGGGAACAGTTTTTGGAAAATTTTAAAAACAGTTAACGGAAGTTTTTTTTATTTTTTTGATAATTTCGATTATCGAAATATTTCTTTAGTACATCATTTTCTTGGTTGGAACAAGTTTTTGAGAGCATTTTCACAGTTAAGGTTGTTTTTTAATTTTTTTTTTTGATAAATTTCGATTTTGTGCGAACATTCAAGTATCTGTCTTCGTAACAATTTCAATTTGTGGAATTTAAAAACATCAAGTCTTGAGTACATAATATTCTTGGTTGGAAGAAGTTATTGAGAATTTCACAAATTACGTATGTTTTTGATTTTTTGTAATTTTCGATTTCGTGCGAATATTCCAGTATATGTCTGAGTAAATCATTTTTAAGGACTTTTTTAATTTATGATAATTTCGATTTTCTCCGAATATTCGAGTATATGTCCTCCTAAACAAATTCAATTTGTGGGATTTAACATCAAGTCATGAGTACATCATTTTCTTCGTTGGAAGAAGTTTTTGGAGAAATCTTCACAAATTACGTATGTTTTGTGATTTTTTATAATTTTGATTTTGTGCGAATATTCGAGTATATGTTTTGAGTACATCATTTTCTTGTTGTTGAACAAATTTTTGAGCAATTTTCCCAGTTACAGACGTTTTTTTTATTTTTTTGATAAATTTTAATTTTGTGCGAATACTCGAGTATATGTCTTCGTAAACAAATTAAATTTGTGGAATTTAACATCAAGTCTTGAGTACGTCATTTCCTTGATTGGAAGAAGTTTTTGAGAAATTTTCTTGAGCAATCGAATTTGAAAAAGTATTTGAGCAATCGAAATTGAAAAAGTTTTTGAGCAATTTTCACTGTTAAGGGTGTTTTATTATTTTTTGATAAATTCGATTTTGTGCGAATATTCGAGTATATCTCTTCGTAAACAAATTCAATTTGTGGAATTTTAGATCAAGTCTTTAGTAAATCATTTTCTTGGTTGGAAAAGTTTTTGAGAAATTTTCACATATTACGTACGTTTTGTGACTTTTTTTATAATTTTGATTTCGTGCGAGTATTCGAGTATACGTCTTGAGTACATCATTTTCTTGGTTGGAACAAGTTTTTGAGCAAATGTTTTTTTTTTATTGTTTTATAAATTTCGATTTTTGTGTGATACTCAAGTATATCTCTTCGTAAACAAACATTCAATTTGTGGAATTTAACATCAAGTCTTGAGTACGTCATTATCTTGATTGGAAGAAGTTTTGGAGAAATTTTCACAAATTACGTATGTTTTATGATTTTTTAT
This sequence comes from Haberlea rhodopensis, assembly GCA_907163345.1. Lineage (NCBI taxonomy): Eukaryota > Viridiplantae > Streptophyta > Magnoliopsida > Lamiales > Gesneriaceae > Haberlea > Haberlea rhodopensis. The sequence goes on from CAJQUN010001012.1 coordinate 1,936, forward strand.
AAATTTAGATTTCATGCGAGTATTCGAGTATATGTGTTTGAGTAGATCATTTTCTTTGTTTGATAAATTTCACAAATTACGTATGTTTTTAATGATTTTTTAAGGATGTTTTTTTATTGATAAATTTCGATTTTGTGCGAACAATCAAGTATATTTTTTGAGTACGTCATTTTCTTGGTTGGAACATGTTTTTGAGCAATTTTCACAGTTAAGGTTGTTTTTTTTGTTTTTTTTTTTGATAAATTTCGATTTTGTGCCAATATTCGAGTATATGTCTTCGTAAACAAATTCAATTTGTGAAATTTAACATCAAGTCTTGAGTACATCATTTTCTTGGTTGTAAGAAAGTATTGAGAAATTTTAACAATTACATATGTTTTTCGTGTTTTTTTTTTTAAAATTTTGATTTCATGTGATATATACGAGTATATGTCGAAAGATACATCATTTTTTTGTTGTAACAAGTTTTTGAGCAATTTTCAAAGTTAATTATGTTTTTTCACGTTAAGTGTTTGGTTGGTTGGAAAAGTTTGAGAAATTTTCACAATTACGTATCTTTTGTGATTTCTTTATAAATTTTGATTTTGTGCGAGTATTCGAGTATATCTATTTTCATTTTCTTGGTTGGAACAAGTTTTTGAGCAATTTTTATAGTTTTGGTTTTTTTTTTTTTATTTTTTGATAAATTTTGATTTTGTGCGAATACTCGAGTATATCTCTTCGTAACAAATTTAAATTGTGGAATTTGATATCAAGTCTTGAGTACATCATTACCTTGGTTGGAAGAAGTTTTTAAGAAATTTAAACTAATTACATATGTTATGTGATTTTTTTTTTAAATTTTGATTTCCGTGCGAGTATTCGAGTATATGTCTTGAGTACATCATTTTCTTTGTTCGAACAAGTTTTTGAGAAGTTTTTAAAGTTAAGGATGTTTTTTTCAATTTTTTGATAAATTTCGATTTTGTGCGAATACTCGAGTATATCTCTTGAGTACATCATTTCTTGGTTGGAACAAGTTTTTGAGCAATCTTCAAAGTTAAGGGATTTTTATTTTTTTGATAAATTTCTATTTTGTGCGAATACTCCAGTATATCTCTTCGCAAACAAATTTAATTTTTGGAATTTAACATCAATTCTTTTTAGAAATCATTTTTCTGGTTGGAAATCATTGTTTTGGTTGGAAGACAGTTTTTAGTTTTCATTAATGTATGTTTTGTTATTTTTTATAAATTTCGATTTGTGAGTACATCATTTTCTTGGTTAAAAGTTTTTGGAGCAATTTCACAGTATTAATTTTTTTTTATTTTTTGACAAATTTTTGTATTTAATATTCGATTATATCTATCTCTTCGTAAACAAATTGAATTTGTGGAATTTACATCAACTCTTGAGTACATTTTCTTGGTTGGAAAATGTTTTTAAGAATTTCACAAATTACGTATGTTTTGGGATTTTTTATTAATTTCGATTCGTTCGAGTATTCGAGTATATGTTTTGAGTACATCATTTTCTTTGTTGGAACAAGTTTTTTAGCAATTTTTACAGTTAATGATGTTTTTTTATTTTTTGATAAATTTTGATTTTGTGCGAATACTCGTGTATATTTCTTTGTACACAAATTCAATTTGTGGAATTTAATATCAAGTCTTGAGTACATCATTTTCTTGGTTGGAAGAAGTTTTTGAGAAATTTTAACAAATTACGTATGTTTTATGATTGTTTAATAATTTTGGTTTCTTTCGAATATTCAAGTATATTGAGTACATCATTTTCTTGGTTGGAAGCAATCCTCAAAACTAAGGAAGTTTTTTTTATTTTTTTTTATTAAATTTCGATTTGTGCGAATATTTGTGTATATCTCTTCATAAACAAATTCAATTTGTGCAATTTAACATCAAGTCTTTAATAAACAATTTTCTTGGTAGGAACAAGTTTTTGAGAAATTTTCACAAATTACTTTTCTTTTTTGTGATTTTTTTAAAAATTTTGATTTCGTGCTAATATTCGAGTATATGTCTTTATTACATCATTTTTTTATTGGAACAAGTTTTTGAGCAATTTTCACAGTTAAGTTTTTTTTTTCATAAATTTCAATTTTGTGCGAATACTCGAGTATATCTCTTCGTAAACAAATTTCATTTTTAGAATTTAACATCAAGTCTTTAGTAAATCATTTTCTTGGTTGGAAGAAGTTTTTGAGAAGTTTTCATCAACAAACGTCTTTTGTGATTTTTTTTATAATTGGGATTTCGTACGAGTATTCGAGTATATGCCTTGAGTACATCATTTTCTTGGTTCGAATAAGTTTTTTGAGCAATTTTTACAGATTACATATGTTTTTGTGATTTTTTATAAATTTCGATTTGTGCGAGTATTCGTGTATATATCTTGAGTACATCATTTTCGTTGTTTGAAAAAGTTTTTGAGCGATTTTCAGAGTTAAGGATGTTTTTTTATTTTTTGGTAAATTTCGATCTTGTGTGAACATTCGAGTATATGTCTTCGTAAACACATTCAATTTGTGGAATTTAACATCAGTTTTGAGTACATAATTTTCTTTGTTGGAAGATGTTTTGATAACTTTTCAAAATTACGTACGTTTTGGTGATTTTTTATAAATTTCGATTTCATGCGAGTGTTCAAGTATTTGTCATGAGTACTTATTTTCTTTGTTGAAACAAGTGTTTTGAGCAATTCATGGTTAAGGATGGTAGAATGTTTTTCTTTTATTTTTTGATAAATTTTCTATTTTTCTATTCGTAAACAATTCAATTGTGGAATTAATATCAAGTCTTTGTAAATAATTTTCTTGATTGGAAGAAGTTTTTAAGAAATTTTCAGAAATTAGTATGTTTTGTGATTTTTATAATTTAGATTTCGTCGGAGTATTCGAGTATATGTCTTGCGTACATCAATTTCTTGGGTTGGAACAAGTTTTGAGCAATTTTCCACAGTTAATGGTGTTTTTTTAATTTTTTGATAAATTTTGATTTTGTGCAAATATTCGAGTATATTCTTCGTAAACAAATTAAATTTATGGAATTTAATATAAAAGTCTTGAGTACATCAGTTCTTTGTTGGAAGAAGTTATTTAGAAATTTTCATAAATTATGTATGTTTTGTGATTGTTAAATTTCGATTTCGTGCAGTATTCGAGTATATGTCATGAGTACATCATTTCTTGGTTGGGAAAAGTTTTTTGAGCAATTTTTCAAAGTTAATGATGTTTTTTTATTTTTGATAAATTCGATTTTGGTGCGAATATTAGAGTATATCGTTTCGTAAACAAATTCAATTTGTGGAATTAAATGAAGTTGTTAAGTACATCATTTTCTTTGTTGGAAGGTGTGTTTTTGAGAAATTTTCATAATTTACGTATGTTTTTTGATTTGTGTTGATAATTTTGATTTCGTCCGAAATTCGAGTATATGTCTTGAGTACATCATTTTCTTGGTTTGGAACAAGTTTTTTGAGCAAATTTTTCATAGTTAAGGACGTTTTTTTATTTTTTGATAAATTTTGATTTATTGGAGAATATTCGAGTTATATTTCTTGAATACATCATTTCCTTGGTTGTAACAAGGTTTTGAGAATTTTCACATGGCAGGATGTTTTTTTATTTTTTTTGATCAAATTCGATTTCGTGCGGATTTCGAGTAAGTGTCTTTGTAATCAAATTCATTTGTGGAATATAAGGACAATAAGTTGAGTACATAATTTTACTGGTTGGAAGAATTTTTTGACAAATTTCGATTTTCGTGGGAGTATTAGCGAGTATATGTCTTAGGTACAAATCATTTGTATGGTTGGAAGATGTTTTTTGAGAAATTTTCACAAATTACGTATATTTGTGATTTTTTTTATAAATTTAGATTTCGTGAGTATATCTTTTGAGTACATCGTTTTCAGGTGGGTGGAACAAGTTTTTTAGAATTTTTCACCAATTATGTATGTTTTTGTTTTTTTAATTTTTGATAGATTTTGATTTCGTGGGGCGAATATTCGAGTATATATCTTGAGTACGTCATTTTTCTTTGTTGGAACAAGTTTTTGGGCAATTTTATTCTCTGATAAAATTTCGATTTCTTGCAATATTTGAGTATATCATTTTCTCTTGGTTGGAACAAGTTTTTGAGCAATTTTCACAGTTAAGCATGTTTTTTTATTTATTGATAAATTTCGAATTTGTGCGAATATTCGAGTATATGTCTTCATAAACAAATTTAAATTGTGAAATTTAATATCAAGTCTTGAGAACATCATTTTATTGGGGTGGAAGAAGTTTTGAGAAATTTTCACAAATACTTATGTTTTCTGATTTTTTAAAAAATTTCATTTTTAGTTTTTTGATAAATTTTGATTTTGGGCGAATATTCGAGTATATGTCTTGAGTACATAGTTTTCCTGGTTTAAACAAGTTTTCGAGCAATTTTCACAGTACATACGTTTTTTTATTTTTTGATACATTTCGATTTTGTGGGAATGCTCGAGTATGTCTTCGTAAAAAAATTCAATTTTATAAATTTAACATCAAGTCTTGAGAACATCATTTTCTTGTTTGGAAGAAGTTTTTGAGAAAATTTTCAGAAATTAAGTATACTTTGTGATTTTTTATAAATTTCGATTTCGTACGAATATTCGAATATATTTCTTGAGTACATCATTTTCTTGGTTGTAACAAGTTTTTGTGCAATTTTCCACAGTCAAGGATGTTTTTTTATTTTTTGATAAATTTCGATTTTGTGCGAATATTCGAGTATATCTCTTCGTAAACAAATTCAGTTTGTAGAATTTAACATCAAGTTTTTCGTAAATCATTTTCTTGGTAGGAAGAAGTTTTTGAGAAATTTTCTCAAATTACGTATGTTTTTTGTGCTTTTTTTTATAATTTTTATTTTGTTTGAATATTCGAGTATATGTCTTGAGTACATCTTGGTTGGAATAAGTTTTTGAGCAAATTTCACACTTAAGCATGTTTTTTTATTTATTGATAAATTTTGATTTTGTGCGAATATTCGAGTATATGTCTTCATAAACAAATTTAATTTGTGGAATTTAACATCAAGTCTTTAGTAAATCATTTTCTTGGTAGGAAGATTTTTTTTGGGAAATTTTCACAAATTACGTATCTTTTTTGTGATTTTTTTAAATTTCAATTTCGTTCGAGTATTCGAGTATATGTTTTGAGAATCAATGGTTGTGAAACAAGTTTTTGTGAAGTTTTCATAGTTAAGGATGTTTTTTTATTTTTGAGAAATTTCGATTTTGTGCGAATACTAGAGTATATCTCTTCGTAAACATATTCAATTTGTGGAATTTAACATGAAGTCTTTAGTAAATCATTTTATTGGTTGGAAAAAGTTTTTGAGAAATTTTCACAAATTACGTATGTTTTGTGATTTTTTATAAATTTCTATTTCTTGCAAATATTCGAGTATATGTCTTGAGTACATCATTTTCTTAGTTGGAACAAGTTTTTGAGCAATTTTTACAGTTAATGATGTTTTTTATTTATTGATAAATTTCGATTTTGTGCTAATATTCGAGTATATATTTTCGTAAACAAATTCAATTTGTTGAATTTAACATCAAGTTTTGAGTACACCATTTTCTTTGTTGGAAGATGTTTTTGAGAAATTTTTACGATTTACGTAAGTTTTTAGATTTTTTGATAAATTTCGATTTCGTTGGAATATTCGAGTATATGTCTTGGTTACATCAATTTCTTGGTTGGAACAAGTTTTTTGAGTTCATCATTTTCTTAAGTGGAACAAGTTTTTGAGCAGTTTTCACAGTTAATGACGTTTTTTTTTATTTTTTGATAAATTTTAATTTTCTGCTAATATTAGAGTATGTGTCTTGAGTAATTCATTTTCTTGGTGGGAACATGTTTTTGAGCAGTTTTCACTGTTAAGGACATTTTTTTATTTTTTGATAAATTTTGATTTTTTGCGAATATTCGAGTATATCTCTTCGTAAACAAATTCAATTTTGGAATTTAACATGAAGTCTTGAGTACATCATTTTCTTCTTTGGAAGAATTTTTTGAGAATTTTTCACCAATTATGTAAGTTTTTTTATTTTTTGATAAATTTTCACAGATTACGTATGTTTGTGATATTTTATAAAATTCGATTTCGTACGAAGATTCGAGTATATGTCTTGAGTACATAATTTTCTTGGTTGGATCAAGTTTTTGAACAATTTTCACAGTTAAGGGTGTTTTTTTATTTTTTGATAAATTTCGATTCTGTGCGAATTTTATTTGTAAAAAAATTCAATTTGTGGAATTTAACATCAAGTCTTGAGTACATCATTTTCTTGGTTGGAATTTTTGAGCAATTTTCACAGTTAAATATGTTTTATATTCTTTGATAAATTTCAATCTTGTGCGAATATTCGAGTATATCTCTTCGTAAACAAATTCATTTTGTGAAATTTAACTTCAAGTCTTGAGTACATCATTTTCTTGGTTTTAAGAAGTTTTTGAGAAATTTTAACAAATTAAGTATGTTTTGTGATTTTTTTAAATTTTGATTTCGTGCGAGTATTCGAGTACGTGTCTTGAGTATTCCATTTTCTTGATTGGAACATGTTTTTGAGCAATTTTCACAGTTAATGATTAATTTTTATTTTTTGATAAATTTCGATTTTGTACGAATACTCGTGTATATATCTTCGTAAACAAATTCAATTTGTGAAATTTAACATGAAGCCTTTAGTAAATCATTTCTTTGTTGGAAGAATATTTTGAGAAATTTTCGCAAATTACATTTGTTTTGTATTTTTTTACAAATTTTTCAAGATGATTTATACAATAAATCATTTCTGTTAAAAATATAGTTTCAAAACAAAATTTTGCCAGATGGCAAGTTATTTTATCAGTATTTGATTTTGAGATTGAATACATTAAAGATCATCCAATTCCCTTCCAAATTTTCTTACTAGAGAATTTTTACAAGGAAAGAATTTTATTACAGATGAACAAGTCCAAAATAGATTCACAGTTCTAGCAGATTTTCCTCATCTTACCTATACTCAAGCAGTGCAAACACCCCTGTCACCAACTACACCTAAAAAACCTTTACCTTCTCAATCGTCCCCTTATTTCACTAAACCATATGTTGAACATCTTACTTTGACTAGATTTTCAACTGCTCCAGATTTTAATGCACTCAAAAGTATTATCTAACGTTTTTATCCTCAAGGGTGTCATTGGTACCCAGAGGACTCAAGAAAAACTCAAAAATTTTATGAATTTATTCTTGTTGATTCTAAATCTATAGAATTAGTTCATACTCCTAACAATAAAAATCCTTCTCCTTTTTCAAAATGTATAATTAAAAAAATTATTAAACAAGAATAATGGACTTTTCCATTCTCTCAAAAGAATTTTTCAAAAGATTTTAATCCTAAAGGTTATAATTATCTTGATTACAAAATGGCCTGGTTTAATACGTTTTTCAAAAGACCGATCATTCATGGTTTTTTACTTTTCATTCAAACTTTTTTAAAGAATTTCCCATTTGGTTTTGTGATTGGTGGTTCAAATTTGGTCTTTCGACTGAAATTTTACCTCAGAAGTAAAAACTAGCACTTCAAACTTTTGTTACAAAAGCACCAGGCACGGAATTTGAAAAGCAAATTTTATATTTTTCCGAATTCAAAGTACCATGAATTTTCTGTTGGAATTTCCAATTTCAACAATTTTATTCAAAACCTTACCCCATTCTATAGTTAGAGAATTCAAAATAAAATGGTGTCAAAATTATTCAACTAATTACTGTAATCAAGAAGTTGTTCTTAGATTCCTTCAAACTGGTGAAAAAATTAAATGGTCACCAATTAATCTTTCCAAAGTTTCTGCTAAACCAACTCATCCCATGATTGCAAAATTAAAAGCTAAAAATGAAATTGTTATTCAAAATTCACCAAAATCAAAAATAGAAAAACAACCCACACCAGATTACTCAGAACAACAAATCAAATTACTTCATATCATGGAAGATTGTCCAGAATTAGCAGCTAATTATGTTCATTATCTCAAAACAATGAGTCCTCCTCATCAAAAGTAGATTCTGATGAATCAACATCAAATTTTGACCCATTCAAAGACCATTTTGCTCAAGATCCGTTTGATCTTTAACAGCTATGCCTCAGCAAACAAACAAAAGCAATTTATGTTCAATGATTCAATCAAGAGAATTGACCGGTTCAAAAGTTGCCAGACAAAAATTCATGTGGACAGCTGGTGGAATTATCACAGCCAGTTGGCTCAACAGTAAGAATCCACAGAAAACGACAAAAAGACAAAGGAAGATTTGAAGTTAAAGCTACCACTACTCAAAGTAAAGAAAAAGTTACGGTTCTAATTCAAGATACCTTCTCCACTCAAATAAAAGTCTACAGAAAAGATGCCAAAGCCAAAAGTATTGTCGGCCACATTCAAAAAGAAGATGCTAATGTAATGCAAATTAGTCTAAATTCAAATGTAAATTCAATAAAATGATGTAATGAAGACGTATACTAGAATATTCGCACGAAATCGAAATTTATCAAAAAAATCAAAAAACTTATATAATTTGTCAGAATTTCTCAAAACCTTCTTCCCACAAAAAAAATAATGTACTCAAGACATATATCAAATATCCGCACGAAATCGAAATTTATCAAAAAATCAAAAAAACTTACGTAATTTGTGAAAATTTCTCAAAACCTTTTTTTAACAAGGAAAATGATGTACTCAAGACTATATGTTTAAATTCAACAAATTGAATTTGTTTACTAAGACATATACTCCAATACTCGCAAGAAAACGAAATTCAAAAACGTCAGTAATTGTGAAATTGCTCAAAAACTTCTCCAATCAAGAAACCGATGTAATCAAGACATATACTAGAATATTCGCACGAAATCGAAATTTATCAAAAAATCAAAAAACTTACTTAATTTGTCAAAATTTGTCAAAACTTTCTTCAACAAACAAAATCATGTACTCAAAACATATATTCGAATATTCGGACGAAATCAAAATTTATCAAAAAATAAAAAAAATTACGTAATTTGTGAAAATTTCTCAAAACCTTTTTCCAACAAGGAAAATGATGTACTCAACAGTAGATGTTAAAATCCACAAATTGAATTTGTTTACGAAGACATATACTCCAATACTCGCAAGAAATCGAAATTTATCCAAAAAACGTCAGTAATTATGAAATTGCTCAAAAACTTCTTCCAATTAAGAAACTGATGTAATCAAGATATATACTAGAATATTCGCACGAAATTGAAATTTATCGAAAAAATCAAAAAAACTTATGTAATTTGTGAAATTTCTAAAAACCTTCAACCAACCTAGAAAATGATGTACTCAAGACTAGATTGTAAAATTCCAAAAAATTAATTTGTTTATGAAGACATATACTACAATACTCGCATGAAATCGAAATTTATCAAAAAATGTGTTTAATTGTGAAATTGACTCAAAAACATTATCCAATCAAGAAAATGAGGTAATCAAGACATATTACAATATTCGCACGAAATCAAAATTTATCTAAAAATAAATAAACTTACGTAGTTTTTTAAAATTTATCAAAACCTTCTTCCAACAAAGAAAATGATGTACTCAAAACATATATTCGAATATTCGCACGAAATCAAAACTTATCAAAAAATAAAAAAAAACTTACGTAATTTGTGAAAATTTCTCAAAACCTTTTTCCAACGAGGAAAATTTTGTACTCAAAACTAGATATTAAAATTCCACAAATTGAATTTGTTTACGAAGACATATACTCCAATACTCTCAAGAAATCGAAATCTATTTCTAAAACGTCAATAATTGTGAAATTGCTCAAAAACTTATTCCAATCAAATAAAATGAGGTATAAGATATTCGGACGAAATCGAAATTTATCAAAAAATCAAGAAACTTACGTAATTTGTCAAAATTTCTGAAAACCTTCTTTCAACCAAGAAATGATGTACTCAAGGCATATACTCGAATATTCGCACGAAATCGAAATTTATCCAAAAATGAAAAATCTACGTAATTTGTGAAATTTCTCAAAACCTTCAACCAACCAAGAAAATGATGTTCTCAAGACTAGATGTTAAAATTCCAAAAATTGAATTTGTTTACAAAGACATATACTACAATACTCGCACGAAATTGAAATTTAACAAAAAATGTCAGTAACTGTGAAATTGCTCAATAACTTCTTCCATTCAAGAAAATGATGTAATGAAGACAAATACTGTAATATTCGCACAAATTTTCTCAAAACCTTCTTCCAACCAAGAAATGATATACTCAAGAATATACTCGAATATTCGCACGAAATCGAAATTTATCCAAAAATGAAAAATCTACGTAATTTGTGAAATTTCTCAAAACCTTCAACCAACCAAGAAAATGATGTTCTAAAGCTAGATGTTAAAATTCAAAAAATTGAATTTGTTTACAAAGACATATACTACAATACTCGCACGAAATCGAAATTTAACAAAAAAATGTCAGTAACTGTGAAATTGCTCAAAAACTTCTTCCATTCAATAAAATGATGTAATGAAGACATATACTATAATATTCGCACGAAATCGAAATTAATCAAAAAACTTACGTAATTTGTCAAAATTTCTCAAAACCTACTTCCAACAAAGAAAATGATGTACTCAGAACATATATTCGAATATTCGTATGAAATCAAAATTTATCAAAAAATCAAAAAAACTTACGTAATTTGTGCAAATTTCTCAAAACCTTTTTCAACAAGGAAAATGATGTACTGAAGACTAGATGTTAAAATTCCACAAATTTAATTTGTTTACGGAGACATATACTCCATACTCTCACGAAATCGAAATTTATCAAAAAATGTCAGTAATTGTGTAATTGTTCAAAAACTTCTTCCAATCAAGAAAGCGATGTAATCAAGACATATACTAGAATATTCGGACGAAATCGAAATTTATCAAAATTAAAAAAACTTAAGTAATTTGTCAAAATTTCTCAAAACCTTCTTCCAACCAAGAAATGATGTACTCAAGGCATATACTCGAAAATTCGCACGAAATCGAAATTAATCAAAAAAATAAAATTACGTAATTTGTGAAATTTCTCAAAACCTTCAACCAACCAAGAAAATGATGTACTCAAGATTAGATGTTAAAATTCCAAAAATTGAAATTGTTTACGAAGACATAATACTCCAATACTCGCACGAAAACGAAATTTATCAAAAAATGTCAATAATAGTGAAATTGCTAAAAAACATCTTCCATTCAAGAAAATGATGTAATAAAGACGTATACTAGAATATTCGCACGAAATCGTAATTTATCAAAAGATCAACAAAATTATATAATTTGTCAGAATTTCTCAAAACCTTCTTCCCACAAAGAAAATAATGTAATCAAGACATATATTTGAATATTCGCACGAAATCGAAATTTATATAAAAAAAAAAACTTACGTATTTTGTGAAAATTTCTCAAAACCTTTTTTCAACAAGGAAAATGATGTATTCAAGACTATATGATTAATTCAACAAATTGAATTTGTTTACGAAGACATATACTCCAGTACTAACAAGAAATCGAAATTTTTCAAAAAATGTCAGTAATTAGGAAATTGCTCAAAAACTTCTTCCAATCAAGAAAATGATATAATCAAGACATATTACTAGAATATTCGCACGAAATCAAAATTTATCAAAAAATCAAAAAACTTAACTTAAGTTTGTCAAAATTTCTCAAAACTTTCTTCCAACAAAAAAATGATGTACTCAAAACATATATTCTAATATTCGCACGAAATCAAAAGATCTTTCAGATCCCCTTATTCAAGACTCATTTGTCTTAGATGTTCATCTTCAAGGAGATGAATTTAGAGATTTATGTAAAACTTTGCTATCATATATAGAGTTCATTATTCTGAAATAATCTCTATATATGATAGAAAAGTTTTTACATAAATCTCTAAATTCATCTCCTTAAAGATGAACATCTAAGACTAATGAGTTTTGAATAAGTGGATCTGAAAGATCTACAGGAGAAATTAGGAGAACAGTTGAAGTATATTGGTTCATTACAAACATTTGTTTGAATCATGGCCAATAATGAAGATTTGTAGCGTTTAAGTCATTTATCTCGAAGAGCGAGATAAATTTGAGCATTGATGCCCATATGAACTAATGGTTTAACTGCTACTTGAATTAAACCAAAGTGAATATATTTATAATTTCTTTCAATGTATTTAGTGATTGCATTTAAAGATATCAAAGGTATACTTTGAAATTCTTGTTGTATAGAAATAGTTTCTTCATGAGTTTTAATGGAAAAAGCAATTTTGAAATCAAAAGATCCAATTTGATAAAGAGTTTCAATTTGTTCTTCAGGAATAGTCCAACTCATTAGTATTAGATGTTCATCTTCAAGGAGATGAATTTAGAGATTTATGTAAAAACTTTGCTATCATATATAGAGTTTATTTCAGAATAATGAACTCACATTTAAATCCAAAATTTAATCTTCGAACAACAACAAAAGATGAAACTGTCTTACTACAAGTAGAAGCAGACAATCCATCTGTTTTTATTCCAAAACGTTTGAAATGGGATGAAATCACTATCCCAAATGAATTTATTATTCAAACCCCTCAAATACTTAGAAATTTAATAAGGAGAGAAATATCGCAAATAATAGAAGAAACTGATGGTCGAATTCTATTACGATTCAACTCTTATAAAGAACAATCATTCACCAATACAAGATGAACCTGAATCATCTAGAAAATCTGTTTCCAATTATTCTAGTTCCCGTTTTTCCGATTCAAAGATAAATTTTAAATCTCCTATTCCAGAATTTCAACCCTCAAGCTCAAATTATTCCCCACCAAACTCGCCAACGTTATCTCAAATATAATATGATTTCATGTTTAAATTTTAAAGTTAATCATCAATATCTATGTGAAGATTATAATGATCCCGTAACAAAGATCGAAGACAATGGTTCGAACAATTCGATCCACAAGTCATAGAACAAATAAAAAAGACTTATATGATGGATATTATAAAGAAAAAGTCAAATATTCCTCTCCTCGATTGGTTTAATGCTTATGCCTTTACCGAAGATATAGAAAATGTTTATTCCTTAAATCAAATAAATGTTCAAACGTGGTCGTGAAGGAAAAGACCATGTAACACAAGAAGATGTCATAAAACTTTATCAACAAAATAATTTCTCAAATCAATTTACATACTATTGCTACTCAGATTAATCAAATGCAAAATTTACAAATAGAACATGAATCGAAAACCTTAAAATTTCCTTATGATGTTTCAAAATCTCATTTTAACCCACGAAGTGTTCCCATGTCAATCGAAAGTAAAATAACACTACCAAATACCAATATACTTAATAGAATAGATGAAAAACAAGCTAATGTTCCCTCTACTAGTACTTCAAAAATTAATTGTGTTGATAATAAAATATCAAGTGAAATTTCAGACGGTGATACTGATAATATCATTAATGAAATCAATGAAAATTTCAAAGGAGAAATAAACGAACTACGTTCATCTGGACCAACCAGAAATTTTTATAACAGACCTACACCCCATGATATTCAATATGAAGAACGAGCTCAATTTCAAACTTCCAAATATGATGGACATTCAATATATCAATGTAAATCCGAATATGAAATACTTAATACTTTACAAGAAATGGGTATGGCTAGAACAACCTACAGAGTTCAAATACTACAAAAGAAAATGATTATAGGTGGTATAAAGACGTCTTTCTTACTAATGTTCTTAAAAGAACAGACTGCAGTCATGCTTTCTGGAGAGAAAGATTTATTGCAGGTCTTCCAAAACTATTCGGCGAATGAATAACGCAAAAACTCAAAATTGAAACTGATAGTGATCCCATAAATTTTGATTCAATAACTTTTGGGGAATTGTTTGCATTCATCAAAAGAGAAGCATTAACTTTATGCTCTGAATTAAAATAACAATCAAAATATGGAAAAGATAAACATAACTCTAGAAAAAGAATTAGGTAACTTTTGTGAAGCATTTGGTATGCAAAAAATTCTTGCTCCCTCAACTTATTACAAAAATAAAGTTTAAAAACTTACTTCAGACAAAAGATATCGAACATATTTTCGAAAATCTAAAAGAAGTTCAAAAGAACAACAACCAGACGAAACATTCAAAAGAAAGAAAAAAACATACAAAAAACCATACAAAAAATATAATAACACTAACACTGGCAAAATTCAATATTGGAAAGGTCATCGTTTGGTCATAAAGCTGACACTTGTCCAGTAAAATCAAAGATTAATGAATTATTTCAAGATGATCCAGAACTAAGAGATAAAATATCATCTTTACTAATTAATGAAGAAAATCCAAATTCTCAAACTTCAGAATCAGAATCAAGTATCCATACTGATTTTGAATTTTTAAATCAAATATTACATAATTTCCAGTGACAGTGAAAACGAAGTTCAAGATTCTAATTTTTGTCCTTTGTCTATTAATGTAATTACAAAAAATAAAGATCAACAAGAATTTTTATTAGAATTAATTGATAAATATAATCCTGAAGATCGTAAAGAATATTTACAAAAATTTAAAACCTTACTCCTTATAGAAGAAGAACCTTCTGCACAAATTAATGAACCTTTTAGCATTTCAAAATTATTTGATAAATGCCCTTCTTCTACAATAAAGAAAATAAATTCAAACGATCTCCAAAGGGAAATAAATCAATTGAAAAAACAAATTTCAAATATCTATTGTAAATTACAAAGTCTTGATGCAAACGATTTAGAATTAGATACTAAAATATGTATTATTAATCAAGTGGAACAAGTTTTTGAGTAGTTTTCACAGTTAAGGAAGTTTTTTTATTTTTTGATAAATTTTGATTTTGTGCGAATATTCGAGTATATGTCTTGAGTACATAATTTTCTTGTTTGAAACAAGTTTTCGAGCAATTTTCACTGTTACAGAATTTTTTTTATTTTTTGATAAATTTCGATTTTGTGCGAATGCTCGAGTATATGTCTTCGTAAAAAAATTCAATTTGTGGAATTTAACATCAAGTCTTTAGTAAATCATTTACTGATTGGAAGAAGTTTTTGAGAAATTTTAACAAATTACGTATGTTTTGTGATTTTTTAGAAATTTTGATTTCGTTCGAATATTTGAGTATACGTCTTGAGTACAACATTTTCTTGGTTGGAACAAGTTTTTGAGCAATCTTCACAATTAAAGATGTTTTTTATTGTTTGATAAATTTCGATTTTGTGCGAATATTGAATATCTCTTCGTAAATAAATTCAATTTGTGGAATTTAACATCAAGTCTTGAGTACATCATTTCCTTGGTTGGAAGATGTTTTTGAGAAATTTTAACAATTTATGTATGTTTTTGATTTTTTTATAAATTTCAATTTCGTGCGAGTATTATTATGTGTCTTGAGTAAATCATTTTTCTTAAGTGAAACAAGTTTTTGAGAAGTTTTCACAGTTAACGACGTTTTTTTTATTTTTTGATAAATTTTGATTTTGTGCTAATATTCGAGCGTACATAAATTTCATTGGTTGAAACAAGTTTTCGAGCAATTTTCACAGTTACAGACGTTTTTTTTATTTTTTGATACATTTCGATTTTGTGCGAATGCTCGAGTATATGTATTCGTAAAAAAATTCAATTTGTAGAATTTAAAATAGACTCACTCTTGAGTACTAACATTTTCTTGGTTGGAAGAAGTTTTTGAGAAATTTTCATAAATTACGTATTTTTGTGATTTTTTTATAAATTTTGATTTCGTGCGAATATTTGAGTATATTTCTTGAGTACATAATTTTCTTGGTTGGAACTAGTTTTTGAGCAATTTTCACAGTTAAGGATGTTTATTTTATTTTTTGATAAATTTAGTTTTGTGCGAATACTCAAGTATATCTCTTCGTAAACAAATTCAATTTGTGGAATTTAAAATCAAGTCTTGAGTACCTCATTTTCTTGGTTGGAAGAAATTTTGAGAAATTTTAACAAATTATGTATGTTTTGTGATTTTTTTATAAATTTCGATTTCGTACGAATATTTGAGTATATGTCTTGAGTACATCATTTTATTTGTTGGAACAAGTTTTTGAGGAATCTTAACAGTTGAGGATTTTTTTTATTTTTGAAAAATTTCGATTTTGTGCGAATATTGAGTATCTCACTTCGTAAACAAATTCAATTTGATTTCTAGATAAATTTCGATTTCGTGCGAGTATTAGAGTATATGCCTTGAGTAAATCATTTCTTAAGTGGAACAAGTTTTTGAGCAGTTTTCACAGTTAAGGATGTTTTTTGATTTGATAAATTTCGATTTTTTGCGAATATTCAAGTATATGTCTTGAGTACATAATTTTCTTGGTTGAAACATGTTTAGAGCAATTTCACAGTTATAGAAATTTTTTTATTTTTTGATAAATTTCGATTTTGATCTAATTCTCGAGAATATGTCTTCGTAAAAAAATTCAATTTTTCGAATTTAACATCAAGTCTTTAGTAAATCGTTTTCTGATTGAAAGAAGTTTTTGAGAAATTTTAACAAATTATGTATGTTTTGTGATTTTTTATAAATTTCGATTTCGTTCGAATAATTGAGGTTGGTTGGAACAAGTTTTTGAACAATCTTCACAATTAAGGATGTTTTGTTGTTTTTTTGATAAATTTCGATTTTGTGCTAATATTGAGTATATCTCTTCGTAAACAAATTCAATTTGTGGAATTTAGCATCAAGTCTCGAGTACATCATTTCCTTGGTTTGAAAATGTTTTTGAGAAATTTTCACAATTTATATAAGTTTTTTGATTTTTTTATATATTTTGATTTCGTGCGAGTATTAGAGTATGTGTCTTGAATGAATCATTTTCTTAAGTGGAAGAAGTTTTTGAGCAGTTTTCACAGTTAACGACGTTTATGTATTTTTTGTTATGTTTCGATTTTGTTCGAATATTTGAGTATATGTCTTGAGTACATAATTTTCTTGATTGAAACAAGTTTTCGAGCAATTTTCACATTTACAAACGTTTTTTTTTTTGATAAATTTTGAATTTGTGCGAATGCTCGAGTATATATCTTCATAAAAAAATTCAATTTTGTGGAATTTAACATCAAGTCTTGAGTACATCATTTTCTTGGTTGGAATAAGTTTTTGAGAAATTTTCACAAATTACGTATGTTTTGTGATTTTTTACAAATCATGCGAATATTCGAGTATATTTCTTGAGTACATCATTTTCTTGGTTGGAACTAGTTTTTGAGCAATTTTCACAGTTAAGGATGTTTTTTTTATGATTTGATAAATTTCGATTTTGTGTGAATATTCGAGTATATCTCTTCGTAAAATTATTCAGTTTGTAGAATTTAACATCAAGTCTTTAGTAAATCATTTTCTAGGTAGGACAGAAGTTTTTGAGAAATTTTCTCAAATTACGTATGTTTTTTGTGATTTTTATAAATTTTAATTTCGTGTGAATATTCGAGTATTTGTCTTTAGTACATCTTGTTTTTGGTTGGAACAAGTTTTTGAGCAATTTTCACAGTTAATGATTTTTTTTTATTTTGTGATAAATATTGATTTTGTGTGAATATTTGAGTATATATCTTCGTAAACAAATTAAGTTTGTGAAATTTAACATCAAGTCTTGATTACATGATTTTCGGTAGGAAAAGTTTTTGAGAAATTTTCACAACTTACGTATGTTTTGTGATTTTTTATAAATTTTGATTTCGCACGAATATTCGAGTATATGTCTTGAGTACATCATTTTCTTGGTTGGAACAAGTTTTTGAGCAATTTTCACAGTTAAGCATGTTTTTTATTTATTGATAAATTTCAAATTTGTACGAATATTCGAGTATATGTCTTCATAAACAAATTTAATTTGTGAAATTTAATATCAAGCCTTGAGAACATCATTTTATTGGGTGGAAGAAGTTTTCAGAAATTTTCACAAATTACTTATGTTTTGTGATTTTTTTAAATTTCATTTTTAGTTTTTGAAAAATTTCGATTTTGAGCGAATATTCGAGTATATGTCTTGAGTACATAATTTTCTTGGTTTAAACAAGTTTTCGAGCAATTTTCACAGTACAGATGTTTTTTTATTTTTTGATACATTTCGATTTTGTGCGAATGCTCAAGTATATGTCTTCGTAAAAAAAGTCAATTTTATAAATTAACATCAAGTCTTGAGTACATCATTTTCTTGGTTGTAAGAAGTTTTTGAGAAATTTTCACAAATTACGTATGTTTTATCATTTTGTATAATTTCGATTTCGTACTAATATTCGAATATATTTCTTGAGTACATCATTTTCTTGGTTGTAACAAGTTTTGTGCAATTTTCACAGTCAAGGATATTTTTTATTTTTTGACAAATTTCGATTTTGTGTGAATATTAGAGTATATCTCTTCGTAAACAAATTCCGTTTGTAGAATTTAACATCAAGTTTTTCGTAAATCATTTTCTGGGTAGGAAGAAGTTTTTGAGAAATTTTCTCAAATTATGTATGTTTTTTTGTGATTTTTTTATAAATTTTTATTTCGTTTGAATATTCGAGTATATGTCTTGAGTACATCTTGGTTGGAACAAGTTTTTGAGCAAATTTCACACTTAAGCATGTTTTTTTATTTATTGATAAATTTCGATTTTGTGCGAATATTCGAGTATATGTCTTCATAAACAAATTTAATTTGTGAAATTTAATATCAAGTCTTGTGTAAATCATTTTATTGGTTGGAAGATGTTTTTGAGAAATTTTCACAAATTACGCATGGTTTGATTTTTTTAGAATTTCAATTTCGTTCGAGTATTCGAGTATATGTTTTGAGTGACATTTTCTTGGTTGAAATATGTTTTTGTGAAGTTTACACAGTTAAGGATGTATTTTTATTTTTGATAAATTTCGATTTTGTGCGAATACTAGAGTCTATCTCTTCGTAAACAAATTCAATTTGTGGAATTTAACATGAAGTCTTTAGTAAATCATTTTATTCGTTGGAAAACGTTTTTGAGAAATTTTCGCAAATTACCTATGTTTGGTGATTTTTTATAAATTTCTATTTCGTGAGAATATTCGAGTATATGTCTTGAGTATATCATTTTCTTAGTTGGAACATGTTTTTGAGCAATTTTCACAGTTAATGATGTTTTTTATTTATTGATAAATTTCGATTTTGTGCGAATATTCGAGTATATGTTTTCGTAAACAAATTCAATTTGTTGAATTTAACATCAAGTTTTGAGTACATCATTTTCTTTGTTGGAAGATGTTTTTTGAGAAATTTTTACAATTTACGTAATTTTTTTGATTTTTTGATAAATTTTGATTTCTTTGGAATATTCGAGTATATGTCTTGGATACATCAATTTCTTGGTTGGAACAAGTTTTTTGAGTTCATCATTTTCTTAAGTGGAACAAGTTTTTGAGCAGTTTTTGCAGTTAATGACGTTCTTTTTATTTTTTGATAAATTTCATTTTTCTGCTAATATTAGAGTAAGTGTCTTGAGTAATTCATTTTCTTGGTTGGAACACGTTTTTGAGCAGTTTTCACTGTTAAGGACATTTTTTTATTTTTGATAAATTTCGATTTTTTTGCGAATATTCGAGTATATCTATTCGTAAACAAATTCAATTTGTGGAATTTAACATCAAGTCTTGAGTACATCATTTTCTTCTTTGGAAGAATGTTTTTAGAATTTTTCACCAATTATGTAAGTTTTTTGATAAATTTTCACATATTACGTATGTTTGTGATATTTTAAAAATTCGATTTCGCTACGAATATTCAAGTATATGTCTTGAGTACATCATTTTCTTGGTTGGATCAAGTTTTTGAACAATTTTCACAGTTAAGTATGTTTTTTTATTTTTTGATAAATTTCGATTTTGTGCGAATATTCGAGTGTATCTCTTCATAAACAAATTAAATTTGTGCAATTTAATATGAAGTCTTTAGTAAATCATTTTTTTGGTAGGAAGAAATTACGAATGTTTTTTGTGATTTTTTATAAATTTTGATTTCGTGCGAATATTCGAATATATGTCTTTAGTAAATCATGTTTCGGTCGAAAAAGTTTTTGAGCAATTTTCATAGTTAAGGATGTTTTTTTATTTTTGATAAATTTCGATTTCTTGCTAATATTCGAGTTTATTTCTTGAATACATCATTTTCTTGGTAGGAACAAGTTTTTGAGCAATTTTCACTGTAAGGTTATTTTTTTGTTTTTTTGATAAATTTTGATTTTGTGCGAATATTCGAGTATATCTCTTCGTAAACAAATCCAGTTTGTAGAATTTAACATCAAGTCTTGAGTACATCATTTTCTTGGTTGTAAGAAGTTTTTGAGAAATTTTCACCACTTACGTATGTTTTGTGATTTTTTATATATTTCGATTTCGTGCGAATATTCGAGTATATGTCTTGAATACATCATTTTTTTGGTTGGAACAAGTTTTTGAGCAATTTTCACAGTTAAGTATGTTTTATATTCTTTGATAAAGTTCAATCTTGTGCGAATATTCGAGTATATCTTTTCGTAAACAAATTCAATTTGTCAAATTTAACATCAAGACTTGAGTACATCATTTTCTTGGTTTTAAGAAGTTTTTGAGAATTTTTCACAATTACGTATGTTTGATGATTTTTTTAAATTTCGATTTCGTGCGAGTATTCGAGTATGTGTCTTGAGTATACCTTTTTCTTGATTGGAAGATGTTTTTGAGCAATTTTAACAGTATATGATATTTTTTATTTTTAGATAAATTTTGATTTTGTACGAATACTCGTGTATATGTCTTGAGTACTTTTCTTGGTTGGAACAAGTTTTTGAGCTAATTTGACAGTTAATGAAGCTTTTTTATTTATTGATAAATTTTGATTTTGTGCGAATATTCGAGTATATCTCTTCATACTAAAAAATTCAATTTGTGGAATTTAACATCAAGTCTTTAATAAATCAATTTGTGCGAATATTCGATTATTTGACTTTAGTACATCATTGTCTTGGTTGGAACAAGATTTTAAGCAATCTTCAAAGTTAAGGATGTTTTTTTGTTTTGTATTTTGTACGATTATTTGAGTATATCTCTTCGTAAACAAATTCAATTTTTGGAATTTAGCATCAAGTCTTTAGTAAATCATTTTCTTGGTTGTTAGAAGTTATTGAGAAATTTCACAAATTACATATGTTTTGTGATTTTTTTATAAATTTTGATATCGTAAGAATATTCGAGTATATGTCTTGAGTACATCATTTTCTCGGTTCGAACACGTTTTTCAGCAACTTTCACATTTACTGACTTTTTTGATTTGTGTGAATACTCGAGTATATGTCTTCGTAGACAACTTCAATTTGTGAAATTTAACATCAAGTCTTGAGTACATCATGTTCTTGGTTAAAAGAAGTTTTTGAGAAATTTTCAAAAATTAAGTATGTTTTTTTGATAAATTTTGATTTCATGCAATATTTTTAACAATTTTACTCTAATATTCGCACAAAAAAATTATCAAAAAAAAAAAATATCATTAACTGTGAAAATTGCTCAAAAACTTGTTCCAACCAAAAAAATGATGTAATAAAGCCATATACTCGAATATTCGCACGAAATCAAAATTTATAAAAAAATCACAAAAAAAGATACGTAATTTGTGAAAATTTCCCAAAAACATCTTCCTGCCAAGAAAATGATTTACTAAAGACTTGATGTTAACTTCTACAAAATGAATTTGATTACGAAGAGATATACTCGAATATTCGCACAAAATTGAATTTTATCAAAAAAATAACATAACAACCTTAACTGTGAAAATTTCTCCAAAACTTGTTCCAATTAATAAAACGATGTAATCAAAAAATATACTCGAATATTCGCAAGAAATCAACATTTATCAAAAAATAAAAATAACGTTCGTAACTGTGAAAATTGCCCAATAACTTGTTCCAACCAAGAAAATGACGTACTCAAGACATATACTCGAATATTTGCACGAAATCAAAATTTATCAAAAAATCAAAAAACTTACGTAAATTGTGAAAATTTCTCAAAAACTTATTACAACAAAGAAAATGATAAACTTAAGACTTGATGTTAAATTCAACAAATTGAATTTTTTTATGAAGACATATACTCGAATATTCGCAAAAAATCGAAATTTATCAAAAAATAATAACGTCTGTAACTATGAAAATTGCCCAATAACTTGTTCCAACCAAGAAAATGATGTAAGCAAGACATATACTCGAATATTCGCACGAAATAAAAATTTATCAAAAAATCAAAAACCTGACGTAATTTGTGAAAATTTCTCAAAAACTTCTTCCAAACAAGAAAATGATGTACTCAGACTTGATGTTAAATTCTACAAATTGAATTTGTTTACGAAGACATATACTCGAATATTCGCACAAAATCAAAATTAATCAAAAATAAATAAACATCCTTAACTGTGAAGATTGCTCAAAAACTTGTTCCACCAAGAAAATGATGTACTCAAGACAGATACTCGATACTCTAATACTCGCAAGAATCGTAATTTATCAGAAACTAAAAATTCTTACATGAATTGTGAAAATTTCTCAAAACTTCTTCCAACCAAGAAAATGATGTACTCAAGACTTGATGTTAAATTCCACAAATTCAATGTATTTACGAAGACATATACTCGAATATTCGCACAAAATCAAATTTATCAAAAAAAATAAAAAAACAACCTTAACTGTGAAATTGCTCAAAAACATGTCCAACCAAGAAAATGATTTACTCAAGACATATACTCGATTATTCCACGAAATCAAAATTCATCAAAAAATAAAAAAAACTTACTTAAGTTTTGAAAATTTCTCAAAAACTTCTTCCAACCAAGAAAATGATGTACTCAAGACTTGTTGTTAAATTCCACAAATTGAAGTAGTTTACGAATGCGTATACTCGAGTATTCGCACAAAATCGAAATTCATCAAAAAATAAAAAATAACGTTTGTAACTGTTAAAATTGCTCAAAAACTTGTTCCAACCAAGAAAATGATGTACTCAGGCATATACTCGAATACACGTACGAAATAAAAATTTATAATAAATCACAAAACATACGTAATTTGTGAAAATTTCTCAAAAACTTCTAACAACCAAGAAAATGATTTAAATTTCACAAATTTAATTTTTTTAGGAAGATATATACACGAGTATTCGCACCAAATTGAAATTTATCAAAAAATAAAAAAAACATTAATTGTGAAAAATGCTCAAAAACTTGTTCCAACCAAAATATGATGACTAAAGACATATATACTCGAATATTCGCATGAAAATCAAATTTTTAAAAAAATATAAGAAAAGATAGGTAAATTGTGAAAAAAAATCAATAACTTTTTTCTACCAAGAAAATGATTTATTAAATACTTGATGTTAAATTTCACAAATTGAATTTGTTTACATAGAGATATACTCAAATATTCAAACAAAATCAAAATTTTACAAAAAATGAAAAAACATCCTTAACTATGAAGATTGTTCAAAAACTTGTTCCAACCAAGAAAATTATGTACTCAAGACATATACTCGAATATTCGCACGAAATCAAAATTTATAAAAAATCGCAAAACATACGTAATTTGTGAAAATTTCTCAAAACTTTTTCCAACCAAGAAAATGATGTACTCAAGACTTGATGTTAAATTTCATAAATTGAATTTGTTTAATAAGACATATACTCGAGCATTCGCACAAAATCAAAATTTATCAAAAAATAAAAAAACATCTATAACTGTGAAAATTGCTCAAAAACATGTTCCAACATAGAAAATTATGTACTCAAGACATATACTCGAATATTCGCACAAAATCGAAATTTATCAAAAAAAAAAAAAAACATCCTTAACTTTGAAAATTGCTCAAAAACTTGTTTCAACCAAAAATGATGTACTAAAGACATATACTCGAATATTCCCACGAAATCAAAATTTATAAAAATTACAAAAAAAGATACGTAATTTGAAAATTTCCCAAAAACATCTTACTACCAAGAAAATTATTTACTACAGACTTGATGTTAAATTCTACAAACTGAATTTGTTTACGAAGAGATATACTCGAATATTCGCACAAAATCGATATTTATCAAAAAAATAAAAAAGCAACCTTAACTGTGAAAATTGCTCAAAAACTTATTCCAACCAAGAAAATGATGTATTCAAAAAAATACTCGAATATTCGCAAGAAATATATTCGAATATTCGCAAGAAATCGAAATTTATCAAAAAATAAAAAAAACGTCCGTAACTGTGAAAATTGCCCAATATCTTGTTCCAACCAAGAAAATGAAGTACGCAATACATATACTCGAATATTCGCATGAAATCAAAATTTATCAAAAAATCAAAAAACTAACGTAATTTGTGAAAATTTCTCAAAATTTCTTCCAACCAAGAAAATGATTTACTCAAAAATTTCTTCCAACCAAAAAATGATTAGTACCTTTAATTTAACCTAATGGGTTCAAAACAAGCTAGCATGCCACTTTTATGAAGCCCATCAACTTACAACTCGAAAATGCATGAAATAAAATAGGTACTAAGTCCACTAAGGCATAAAATATTATAATTTGGACCAAATAATAAGAGAAAAGTTTTAAGCAGACCGAGTACAAAAACTTGAAATAGTTCAACTGATTCACTCTTCTTCTTGAACTTGGAGTGGATTCAGCATTGGAGGATCATTTTGTCATAAATTGTCTTGAATCAGAGTGTTCCTTTGCTATGATGTGCAGTACGAAGCTTAGCAATGAGTTGGCCAACTTTTTAGCTCGTGCTCTTGTAATTGGTCCATTTGGAATTAGAGGAATCGTATGTACCTCTCCTTGATTAGCTCCTTATTCATCATACACTCATAGATCTTCATCATCAAAAATTTGTTTCCACCAAGGAAATGATAAACTCAAAAAACTTGTTCCAACCAAGAAAATGATGTACTCAAAACATATACTCGAATATTTGCACGAAATCGAAATTTATTAAAAAATCAAAAAATATACGTAAATTGTGAAAATTTCTCAAAAACATCTTCCAACAAAAAAAAAACCATGTACTCAAAACTTGATGTTAAATTCCACAAATTTAATTTGTTTACGAAGGCATATACTCGAATATTCGCAAATATCGAAATTTATCAATAAATAAAAAACATCATTAACTGTGAAAATTGTTCAAAACCTTGTTCCAACCAAGAAAATGATGTACTGAAGATATATACTCGAATACACGCATGAAATCGACATTTGTAAAAAATCACAAAACTTACGTAATTTGTGAAAATTTCTCAGAACTTCTTCCAACCAAGAAAATGATTTACTGAAGACCTCATGTTAAATTCCACAAATTGAATTTGTTTACGAATATATATACTCGAGTATTCGCAAAAAATCGAAAGTTATCAAAAACTAAAAAACATCCTTAACTGTGAAAATTTCTCAAATACTTCTTACAACCAAGAAAATGATGTATTCAAGACTTTTTATGTTAAATTCCACAAATTGAATTTGTTCACGAAGGGATATACTAGAATATTTGCAAAAACTCGAAATTTATCAAAAACTAAAAAAACTACCTTAACTGTGAAAACATCTCAAAAACTTGTTCCAACCAATAAAATGATTTACTTAGAGACATACTCTCATATTCACACAAAATCGAAATTTATCAAAAAAATAAAAAAATACCATTAACTATGAAATTACTCAAAAACTTGTTCCAACCAAGAAAATAATGAACTCAAAAAACTTGTTCCAACCAAGAAAATGATGTACTCAAGATATATACTCGAATATTCGCACGAAATCGAAATTAGCAAAAAATCACAAAACATACGTAATTTGTGAAAATTTCTCAAAAACTTCTTCCAACCAAGAAATTGATTTACTAAATACTTCATGTTAAATTCTACAAATTGAATTTGTTTACGAATATATGTACTCGAGTATTTGTAAAAAAATTGAAATTTATAAAAAAATAAAAAAAACATCCTAAACTGTGAAAATTACTCAAAAACTTGTTCCAACCAAGAAAATGATGTACTCAAGACATATACTTGAATACTCGCACGAAATCGAAATTTGTACAAAATCACAAAAAATACATAATTTGTGAAAATTACTCAAAAACTTCTTCCAACCAAGAAAATGATGTACTCAAGATTTGATGTTAAATTTCACAAATTGAATTTGTTTATGAAGTCATATACTCGACTAATCGCACAAAACCGAACTATCAAAAAATAAAAAAAATACCTTAACTGTGAAAATTGCTCAAAAACTTGTTCCAACAAAAAAAGGATGTACTAATGACATATACTCGAATATTAGCACTAAATCAAAATTTATAAAAAAAGCATAAAAAAACATACGTAATTTGTGAAATTTCTCAAAATATTCTTCCTACCAAGAAAATTATGTACTTAAGACATATACTCGAATATTCGCATAAAATCAAAATTTATCAAAAATAAAAAAGTCATTAACTGTGAAAAATGCTTAGAAAAAGATTTACTCAAGACACATGCTCTATATCGCACGAAATTAAAATTTATCAAAAAATCAAAAAACTTACATAAATTGTGAAAATTTCTCAAAAACTTCTTCTAACCATGAAAACAGTTAATGACGTTTTTTTAGTTTTTGATAAATTTCTATTTTATGCGAAGATTCGCGTATTTCTCTTCGTAAACAAATTCAATTTGTGGAATTTAACATCAAGTCTTGAGTACATCATTTTCTTGGTTGGAAGAAGTTTTTGTGAATTTTTCACCAATTATGTAAGTTTTTTGATTTTTTGATAAATTTTGATTTCGTGCAAATATTCGAGTATATTTTGAGTATGTCATTTTCTTTGTTGGAATATGTTTTTGGGAAATTTTCACAGTTAAGGATGTTTTTTTTTATTTTTGATAAATTTCAATTTCTTGTTAATATTCGAATATGTTTCTTGAATACATCATTATCTTGGTTTGAAGAAGTTTTTGAGCAATTTCACAGTTAGGGTTGTTTTTTTTTGTTTTTTTTGATAAATTTTTATTTTGGGCGAATATTCGAGTATATGTATTCATAAACAAATTCAATTTGTGGAATTTACGTAAGTGTTTTGATAAATTTCAATTTCGTGCGAGTATTAGAGTATGTGGTTTGAGTATATAATTTACTTGGTTGAAACAAGTTTTTGAGATGTTTTCATAGTTAAGAATGTTTTTTATTTTTTTTATAAATTTCGATTTTTTGCAAATATTCGAGTGTATCTCTTCATAAACTTACATCATTTCCTTGATTGGAAGAAGTTTTTGAGAAATTTTCAAAAATTACATATGTTTTGTAATATTTTATAAATTTTTATTTCTTACGAATATTTGAGTATATGTCTTGAGTACATCACTTTCTTGGTTGGAACAAGTTTTTGAGCAATTTTCACAGTTAATGATGTTTTTTTATTTATTGATAAATTTCGATTTTGTGCGAATATTCGAGTATATGCCTTCGTAAACAAATTAAATTTGTAGAATTTAACATCGTGTTTTGAGTACATCATTTTCTTTGTTAGAAGATTTTTTGCGAATATTCGTGTGTATCTCTTCGTAAACTTACCTCATTTTCTTGGTTGGAAGAAGTTTTTGAGAAATTTTCACAAATTACGTATGTTTTGTGGTATTTTTTAAATTTTGATTTCGTACGAATACTCAAGTATATGTATTGAGTACATCATTTTCTTGGTTGGAATAAGTTTTGAGTATTTTTCACAGTTAAGACGTTTTTTTATTTTTTTTATAAATTTCTATTTTTTTGCGAATATTCGAGTGTATCTCTTCGTAAACTTACATCATTTTCTTGGTTGGATGAAGTTTCTGAAATTTTTTCACAAATTACGTATGTTTTGTGGTATTTTATAAATTTCGATTTCGTACGTATTTTTCACAAATTACACATGAGGAGAGATGTTGAAAGAATGTTTGAGCGATATATCACCTGTAGGAAGGCTAAGTCTAGAGCGTTACCTCACAGTTGTACACACCCTTGCCTATTCCTGTTGAACCATGGGTAGATGTGTCAATGGATTTCGTTTTGGGGCTACCTAGGTCTAGGAGAGGGCACGATTCTGTTTTTGTTGTTGTTGACAGGTTCTCTAAAATGACTCACTTTATACCATGTCACAAGACTGATGATGCATCCAACGTTGTTGATTTGTATTTTCGAGAGATTGTACGATTGCATGGTGTTCCCGGCACAATTGTTTCTGATAAAGATGTGAAGTTTCTGAGTTATTTCTGGAAGACCTTATGGGGTAAACTTGGTACTAAGCTTCTTTTCTCCACCACTTGTCACCCCCAGACAGATGGACAAACAGAGGTGGTTAATCGAACATTGTCGACATTACTGCGCTCCATAATGCAAAGGAATTTGAAGAATTGGGAGGAGTGCATACCACATGTGGATTTTGCTTATAACAGGAGTGTTCATTATGCTACTCAATATTCCCCATTCGTGGTCGTGTATGGCTTTAACCCTCTCACACCTATGGATTTGATACCACTGCCAGAAAGTGAACAAACTAATCTTGATGGAAAAAGGAAAGCCGGGTTTGTTAAGAAATTACATGAAAAAGTTCGCCATCATATCGAGAAACGAACTCAGCATTATATGAATCATGCAAATAAAGGGCGTAAGAAGGTGGTGTTTGAACCAGACGATTGTGTGTGGTTACACTTGAGAAAGGAATGTTTTCCAGCGAAGAGGAGATCTAAATTACTACCACGAGGGGATGATCCTTTTCAGATCCTTGCTAAGATCAATGACAATGCATACAAACTAGATCTTGGAGGTGAGTACAACGTAAGCACTACTTTTAATGTTGCTGATCTTTCTCCATTTGATGCAGGTGCTTATTTGAGGACAAATCCTTTTGATGAACGGGGGGATAATGAAGATCTATGAGTGTATGATGAAAAGGAGCTAACCAAGGAGAGGTACATACGATTACTCTAAATCCAAATGGACCAATTACAAGAGCACGAGCTAAAAAGTTGGCCAACTCATTGCTAAGCTTCGTACTGCACACCATAGCAAAGGAACACTCTGATTCAAGACAATTTATGACAAATGATCCTCCAATGCTGAATCCACTCCAAGTTCAAGAAGAAGAGTGAATCAGTTGAACTATTTCAAGTTTTTGTACTCGGTCTGCTTAAAACTTCTCTTATTATTTGTTCCAAAATATAATATTTTATGCCTTAGTGGACTTGGTACTTATTTTTATTTCATGCATTTTCGAGTTTTAAGTTGATTGGGCTTCATAAAAGTGGCATGCTAGCTTGTTTTGAGCCCATTAGGTTAAATTAAAGATGCTAATGTTATAAATAAGCACCCATAGTAGTCTTTTGAGGGTAATTAATCATTTTGATTCCAAAAATCAAGTTTTTCATACCTCTTGAAATTTTCACTCAAAAATTTGATCTTCAAAGATCAAATTTCTGAACTTATCAAGGTTTTCATTCCTTGTGGCGTTCACAATCAGATACCGAGGTTCATATCTCTTTATAGATATTGGGTCGAGGTGCTTATCATCATACCGATGTTCTTGCTTCGTTAAACAACGGGTCGAGGTTTATGGTAACAAAATTTATATCATTTGAGCCTTGTAATTTTCAATCTGATTTTAAAACTTTATTGGGTTACAACGTGTAAATCGTGATTTTTGTGGTCCTTAGCACGATTCATTTCATATCATTGTTAATGGCGTCACAAGGGTCATATCATGGTTACAACGTGTAAATCGAGATTTTTGTGGTCCTTAGCACGATCCATTCCATACCGTTGTTAATGGCGTCACAAGGGTCATATCATTTGGTATCAGAGCCTGGTTTTTAAAATTAGGTTTTTGTTTCATTGAGTATTTGTTTTTCTAGTCATTTTCATATTTTTCGTTGCTCCGGACAGGCAAAAAAAAAACCGAAAATCTAAAAAAAAAATCGAGAAAGGAATAAAAAGGTCACCATTTTGAGTCAATATTATATTTCCAAGTAAAGGGTCATCTTTTTGAGTCAATATTCTATTTTCAAATTTTCCACTTCTATTTCCAAAGTAGTCAAATTATAATTCAAGACTACTCCATCCACTCAAATAGTCATTTGTATTTCCAAGTCCTACATTAAAGTCTTTTAATCCTTGTGTCTTAGATTTGACTCATATTTCTAAAGTTTGTTCCCAAGTTTCTTTTAAGATCAATTTGAGGTTCAAGTCTCGATTTTTATTTATTTATTTATTTTGTTACCCCACTTAAAAAAAAACAAATTACAACCTCTTCAACCTAGCAAGAAAACCATCATCGATGCAATCATAACATCTTGTGTGGAAAAAGGCTATGTGAGGAAATTCGAAAAAGCCAAAAAGAGAGTAAACACGAGTGGAGAGTCCATTTGCGAGTTGAGTGTGAGTGAAACACATGAGGGAGTGTTTGTGAGGTCCTTTCTTTTTGTACTAACCCTTTTCTTGCAGGTCACACAAAATGTCTCTTAACAATGATGAGTCAAGTGGTAGTGGTGAAAAAGATAATGCTTTTACACTTCAAGCCATGCAACAACAGTTTGAGCGTATGGGCATGATCTTACAAGCGATGACCGATAGACTTGATAAGCAAGATGAACAAGTGAAAGAATTGAGGGGTGAACGAGGAGGACGAGATCGGAATGTGTGTAGAAATGTGGTGTATGACTTGACGGAGTCCGAAGAAGAGTACGATGATGTGAATAAAAGAAATGGTGATAATGGAGGCCGTGGACTAAGAGATAGAGGAGGGCACGGTAATCGGGGTGATAGAAGACAAGGTAGACGTGGTCGGAATGAGCAAAATAATGGAAGGGGTGAGGATAGGATAGATCGTGATTTGGGAAATATAAAGGTGAACATTCCACCTTTCCATGGGAAGAACAACCCAGAAATATACTTAGAATGGAAAAAGAGGGTTGAGCTAATGTTTGACTGCCATGAGTTCTCCGAGGAGAAGAAGGTAAAGCTAGTGGTCATAGAGTTTATAGACTATGCTTTGATTTGGTGGGATCAATTGGTACAAAGTCGAAGAAGAAATAGAGAGCAACCTATTACCACATGGGATGAGCTTAAGGCCGCAATGAGACGTCGATTTGTGCCATCACACTATTACCGTGATATTTTTCAGCGATTGCAAGGGCTGAATCAAGGTCCAAGGAGTTTGGAGGATTATCATAAGGAGATGGAAATTCTGACGATACAAGCAGTTGTGAAGGAGGATAGAGAGGCGACAATGTCAAGATTTTTGCAGGGTTTGAATCAGGATATAGCTAATGTAGTCGAATTACAACACTACGTTGAGCTTGAGGATATGGTACATATGGCTATAAAAGTTGAGAGTCAGATTCGGAGGAGGAGTAATGTGACTAAGGTTAGCCGAGCTTCAGGTACATCTTGGAAACCTGGTTTGAATAAGGAATTTGATAAATCATTTGGGAAACAGAAATTTGAAACACCAAAAGGGAAGGATAATGTGGTTGATAAGGGTAAGAAACCAGTGGATGGATCCCAAGAGAAGAATAGAGACATTAAGTGCTTTAGATGTTTGGGGCGAGGACACATTGCATCTCAGTGTCCTAGTAAGTGTGTCATGATACTGCTGGAAGATGGAGAGATAGATTCTGAAAGTGAGGAAGACAACAACTCACAAGCATCATCAGAGGGTACAGAGTGTGAGAAAGAGTATGATGTGGAAGGAGTGTTACTTGTGGCTCGTAGAGCATTGACTATGCAAGTGGAGGAGGATGAGGAAGTGCAGCGTGAAAACATTTTCCATACTCGTTGCCACATAAACGAGAAAGTTTGCAGGTGGGACACCTACTATTAGGGAGACCTTGGCAGTATGCTAGAAAGGTGACACATGATGCCTTCACGAATCACTATTCTTTTGTAAATGATGGGCGAACTGTTACCTTAGTCCCATTGACACCAAAACAGGTGTATGATGATCAATTGAGGGTGTAAAATGAGATTGAAAAAAAAAAAGAGCATGAAAAAAAATGTGAGTGAAAAGAAAGAGGAGTGTGGAAAAAAGAGTGAGAAAAAGAAGATGAGCTCAGTGAGGAAAAAAGAGAGAGAGTTGAGCGAAAAGAAAAAAAGAGAGTGAATCTGTTTGCCAAAGAATGTGAGATTCACGAGGCTTTTCTAGCAAGGAGACCTTTGTTTGTGCTTATGTACAAAGATGCTTATTTAACTGTTGACGAATCTAACAATAATTTGTCTAGTTCTTTTCGTGCAATTTTGTAGGTATATGATGATATATTTCAAGAGGAGATACCTACTAGATTGCCACCATTTAGGGGAATTGAGCACCAAATTGACTTCCTTCCAGGAGCTTCAGTTCCTAACCGACCAGCTTATAGGAGCAACAATGAGGAGACAAAGGAATTGCAGCGGCAAATTTAGGAACTCATGGAAAAAGGGTACATTCGAGAAAGTCTGAGTCCTTGTGTTGTACCCTACTTCTTGTACCAAAAAAGGATGGGACGTGGAGGATGTGTATTGATTGTAGGACGATCAACAAAATCACTGTAAAGTATCGCCACCCTATTCCTCGTTTAGATGATATGCTTGATGAATTGCATGGTCCATGTGTGTTTTCTAAGATTGATTTGAAAAGCGGTTACCATCAGATACGCATGCGTGAGGGAGATGAGTGGAAAACGGCTTTTAAAACTAAACTTGGTCTGTATGAGTGGTTAGTGATGCCTTTTGGGTTAACTAACGCATCTAGTACATTTATGCACCTTATGAATCATGTTTTACGTGCATTCATTGGTAGATTTGTTGTGGTGTACTTTGATGACATTCTTATTTGCAGCACTAGTTTGGAAATTCATGAAACGCATGCCACTGAGGTATTAGAAGTTTTGAGGAAAGAAAAATTGTATGCGAACCTAAATAAATGCACTTTTTGCACCAAACAAGTCACTTTCTTAGGTTACGTAGTGTCGGCTAAGAGGGGTTGAGGTGGATGAGGAGAAGGTCAAAGCAATTAGGGATTGGCCTACACCTAAGCCTGTGTCTGAAGTTAGGAGTTTTCATGGCTTGGCAAGCTTTTATAGGAGGTTTGTCAAAAACTTTAGCACACTTGCAACACCATTAACTGAGGATGCTAAAAATCCCCCAAATTGAATTGGTTTAGGATGAAATATATTCGAATATTCGCATAAAATTGAAATTTATCAACAGATGAAAAAACGTCCGTAACTGTGAAAATTTCTCCAAAACTTCTTCCAACCAAGAAAATGAAGTTCTCGAGATCTATACTCGAATATTCGCACAAAATTGAAATTTATCCAAAAATAAAAAAAATGACGTAATTTGTCGAAATTTCTCAAAACCTTCTTCAAACAGGGAAAATGATGTACACAAGAATAAGTGTTAAAATTCAACAAAATTTATAAAAAATCACAAAGCATACATAATTTGTGAAATTTCTCAAAAACATCATCCAACCAAGAAAATAATGTACTCGAGACTTGATGTTAAATTCCACAAATTGAATTTATTTATGAAGACATATACTCGAATATTCGCACAAAATCAAAATTTATCAAAAATTTTAAAAACATCCTTAACAGGAAAATTGCTCAAAAAGCAAGAAAATGATGTACTCAAGACATATATACGAGCACAGGCACGAAATCAAAATTTATCAAAAAATAAAAAACGTACATAAACTGTGAAAATTTCTCAAAAACTTCTTCCAACAAAGAAAATGATGTACTCAAGACTTGATGTTAGATTCCACAAATTGAATTTGTTTACGAAACATATACTAGAATATTCGCAAAAAATCAAATTTATCAAAAAAATAAAAAAAACATCTTTTTCTGTGAAAATTGCTGAGAAACTTGTTCCAACCAAGAAAATGATGTACTCAGAACATATACTTGAATACTCGCACAAAATAGAAATTTATCAAAAATCAAAAAACTTACGTAAATAGTGAAAATTTCTCAAAAACTTCTTCTAACCAAAAAAATTATGCACTTTTACTTGATGTTAAATTCCACAAATTGAATTTGTTTATGGAGACATATACACGAATATTCGCACAAAATCGAAATTTATCAAAAAAAAAACATAAAATTAATTACTTACCTGTGAAATTGCTCAAAAACTTGTTCCAACCAAGAAAATGATGTAATCAAGACATATACTCGAATATTCGAACGAAACAAAATTTATAAAAACCACAAAACATACATAATTTGTGAAATTTCTCAAAAACTTCATCCAACCAAGAAAATGATGCACTCGAGACTTGATGTTAAGTTCCACAAATTGAATTTGTTTATGAAGACATATACTCGAATATTCGCACAAAATCAAAATTTATCAAAAATTAAAAAAAACATCCTTAACAGGAAAATTGCTCAAAAAGTTGTTCCAAGCAAGAAAATGATGTACTCAGGACATATACTCAAAATTCGAACGAAATCAAAATTTATCAAAAAATAAAAAAACTTACATAAACTGTGAAAATTTCTCACACTTCTTCTAACCAAGAAAATCATGTACTCAAGACTTGATGTTAGATTCCACAAATTGAATTCGTTCACAAAAACATATACTAGAATATTCGCACAAAATTGAAATTTATTAAAAAAATAAAAAAAAATCATTATTTGTGAAAATTGCTCAAAACTAGTTCCAACCAAGAAAATGATGGAATCAAAACATTTACTTGAATACTCGCACGAAATAGAAATTTATCAAAAAGTTATAAAACTTACTTTAATTGTGAAAATTTCTCAAAAATTTCTTCTAACCAAAAAAAATATGTACTTTTACTTGATGTTAAATTCCACAAATTGAATTTGTTTATGGGACATATACTCGAATATTCGAATGAAACAAAATTTATAAAAAACCACAAAACATACATAATTTGTGAAATTTCTCAAAAACTTCATCCAAACAAGAAAATGATGCACTCGAGACTTGATGATAAGTTCCACAAATTGAATTTGTTTATGAAGACATATACTCGAATATTCGAATGAAACAAAATTTATAAAAAACCACAAAACATACATAATTTGTGAAATTTCTCAAAAACTTCATCCAAACAAGAAAATGATGCACTCGAGACTTGATGATAAGTTCCACAAATTGAATTTGTTTATGAAGACATATACTCGAATATTCGTACAAAATCAAAATTTATCAAAAATTAAAAAAACATCCTTAATAGGAAAATTGCTCAAAAAGTTGTTCCAAGCAAGAATATGATGCACTCAAGACATATACTCGAAAATTCGAACGAAATCAAAATTTATCAAAAAATAAAAAAACTTACATAAACTGTGAAAATTTCTCAAACACTTCTTCCAACCAAGAAAATGATGTATTCAGGACTTGATGTTGGATTCCACAAATTGAATTTGTTCACGAAAACACATACTAGAATATTCGCACAAAATCGAAATTTATCAAAAAATAAAAAAAAAATCATTATCTGTAAAATTTCTCAAAACTTGTTCCAACCAAGAAAATGATGGACTCAAAACATATACTTGAATACTCGCACGAAATAGAAATTTATCAAAAAGTCAAAAAACTTACTTTAATTGTGAAAATTTCTCAAAAACTTCTTCTAACCAAAAAAATTATGTACTCAAGACTTGATGTTAAATTCCACAAATTGAATTTGTTTATGAAGACATTTTCACAGTTACCGAAGTTTTTTTTATTTTTTCATAAATTTCGATTTCGTGCGAATATTCGAGTATATCTCGTGACTATAGATTTTCTTGGTTGGAACATGTTTTTGAGCAATTTTAACAGTTACGGAAGTTTTTTTATTTTTTTGATAAATTTTGATTTTGTGCGAATATTCGATTATATGTCTTCGTAAACAAATTCAATCTATGGAATTTTAAGTACATTATTTTCTTGGTTGTTAGAAGGTTTTGAGAAATTTTCACAAATTACGTAGGTTTTTTATTTTTGATAAATTTCTATTTGTTGCGAAGATTCGAATATATATCTTCTTAAACAAATTCAATTTGTGGAATTTAACATCAAGTCTTGAGTACATTTTCTTGGTTGGAAGAAGTTTTTGAGAAATTTTCACCAATTATGTAAGTCTTTTTATTTTTAACATCAATTCAATTTGTGAAATTTAACATTAAGTCTTGAGTACATCATTTTCTTGGTTGGAAGATGTTTTTGAGAGTAATTTTCACAAATTACGTATGTTTTGAGATTTTTTACAAATTTCGATTTCGTGCGAGTATTCGAGCACATGTCTTGAGTAAATCATTTTCTTGGTTGGAACAATTTTTTGAGCAATTTTCACAGTTAATGATGTTTTTTTTTATTTTTTGATAAATTTTGATTTTGTGCGAATACACGAGTATATAGCTTGGTAAAAAACTTCAATTTGTGAATTTAACATGAAATCTTTAGTAAATCATTTCCTTGGTTGCAAGAAGTTTTTGAGAAATTTTCACAAATTGCGTAAGTTGTGATTTTTTTACAAATTTTGATTTCGTGCGAGTATTCAAGTATATGTCTTGAGTACTTCATTTCTTGGTTGGAACAAGTTTTTGAGCAATTTTCACAGTTAAAGATGTTTTTTTTATTTTTTTATAATTTCAATTTTTCGCTAATACTCGAGTATATATATTCGTAAACAAATTAAATTTGTGGAATTTAACATGAAGTCTTTAGTAAATCATTTTATTGGTTGCAAGATGTTTTTGAGAAATTTTCACAAATTATGTATGTTTTGTGATTCTTTACAAATTTAGATTTCGTGCGAGTATGTGTCTTCAGTACGTCATTTTCTTGGTTGGAACTAGTTTTTGAGCAATTTTCACAGTTAATGATGTTTTTTTAGTTTTTGATAAATATAAAATCATACAATAATATCATTGCACGTCTTCGTCAGACGTCATGATAAAACTCATTTCTGCGTACCTCATAACCCAAGCTAATCTACCGAGTACTCCTCAAATCAACCCAGGAATCTATTAACATGGTCATGTAAATTCCAAATAACATTAAGTGTTCAAATAATGCATTGAATCAAATGCAATGTCTAAATATTGACCCTTAGCAATTTTCTTAAATTTTCAACTTGACCCATTTTCGTTGAAAAATCACTATAAATTCACTCAGTCATAATCATGGATATCAGAGGAGTGATAGATCAATATGATATGCCCATGAATCATTTATGAATCAAATGGCATATGCAACTCAATATATCATGCAATCTCATGTGAAAGTATATATAAATCATGTAATTTCAATATCATGTACTCCAAGACATTAATCATCTACGAAAACCCTAAAACCAAGTGAAAAATTCTTACGGCATTTTGAAAACTCAAAATTGGAATCTGCCAAAGCCAATATGTTACATTTACACCTTTATGACATTTGACTTTCATAAATCAGCTCGGGCTGACATCAGAGAGGCCTTATAATTTTTTTTGTTCTAGGAAAACCCTAAAACCGAGTGAAAAATTCTTACGCCTTTTTGAAAACTCAAAATTGGAATCTGTCAAAGCCAATATGTTAGATTTAGGGCTTGTGTCCCTTGAGCAGGTACTTCTTCCACAACAGCTTGCGGTGCCTGCTCTGTTTCCATCTCAATCACAGGTTCAGTGTTTTCTTGTGGTTGAACTTCATTAAGTTCTATTTTTCTCCCACTAGTTTTTCTAGAAATAAATTCTCTTTCAAGAAATACACCAGTCCGAGCAACAACTACATATGACGTCCAACTGACCCGATTCCGGTTCTCAAAGTTCAAACCTCAAAGGACTTCATTTCTTATCTTCTGATGTCAAGCTGATTCCTCCATTTAAAAGTAGTTTAAACACTAAAAACATAGCCTTCAAAAATCTGTTTTCCATTTTGAGCGGTTTTGGTAAAAACGTCACAACCTTTCCATTTTACATTAAAATTGGGTGATTCTAGTGGCAAATGACAGCCAACTCAAAGCACTACAATTCTTATTTCGTGACATATTTCGGAATTCCTTGCCAAAAATGCTCAGGGACCCGAAGAACACACTGCATGTACATTTTTGCCCACATGCAGGACACAGATTGAGCACTTAAAGTATAAAATTAATAACTAATAGAAAACTTGTCCATATTAAGTCCTCTTTTTTTTTCAAATTCAATAGAATTAAAAGATCTACAATTTATATTTGAGACCGTAAACAAATTCGAAAGGAAACTTTGTCAAAAGTTCAGATTTCTACACTGCATGTGCACTTACAGTACATGCAAAGTCGATTCTGGCACTCCTTAGTAAAATGAGCATATCTCACTCATTGTAACTCCAAAGTGTCTCAAATTTTAACCACAGAAATAAAACGCAATTATCTAAAACTTTTATTAGAAGCACCATTTACAAATTCGAACTCTAAGTAAATCAAAAAGTCTACACACTGCTGCATGTGCTTTTAAAATCTGCAGACTTATAATTACAGCAACTTACTATAAATTTCACATATGTTATTAATGTTGATAAAACTGAAAAATCATGTTATACCTTCCATTAGCTTCAAGGGTTTAGCAACCAACCATCACTATCATTCCTTCATAGCTTGAACTCCCCCAAAAGGCTTCAAACTTGAAAATCTTTGCATCTAACTATCACCCTTACCTTGTAGCTTCTAAATCTTCAATTGCATGTAACATGCACTCAAGATTTCAAGGGGATTTAAAGCTAAAAATGGCTGATAATTTTCGAAAATAATGAGGAGAAAAGGTGGAGTATTTGTTGGGGATTGAAGAGAGAGAGGATTGCATGCTTTGAAATTCCCAATATGAAATTCTTGGGTAGTGGCATGACTTACTGTAGGGCCTTCCTACCCTAACAGTGCTATAACCACATACTTTGGACTAAACATGCATGTAATGACATCTTTGGGCTCCGGTTATTACGAGAGCTAATAGGATTACAGGCCAAAATAAAACTTCAAAGCTTATTAGTTACATTCCCATAAATGAATGCTAACATTTTAGATTTATACTACTCCTAGAGTAGATACTAATCTTATCCTGAATCCTTATTCATCCTCGTGCTCCCTTTTAGCTCACTGCCTCAACCCGACCCTTAGCCCTTTAGTCCAAAAGCGTACCTACAGAGACAACCCCCAACACATGAGCACATCATAGTTCATATTCAACATAATATGAAGGTAAAGCGTAAATGCATAAATCATAAATATAGAATACTTCCTGCATTCCAATGCATTTCATACGCCCATTTTGGCTGTCCCTGTACCATAACTCATAATCAAATCAATATATGAAATTATGGCTTCTTTAAATAAATGTCATGACATAACTTCACTTCTTAATCTTAAATCTTTCTTAGTCAGTTTATCATCAGTGTATTTTAATGCTTCTTACTTCTTAACTTCATAATGAGCGGTACCATCTTCCCCGCTTCATTATTTCGTAACAAGCGGTACTTTCTTCCCCGCTCTTCATACTAGCGGTACCTTCTTCCCCGCTTAGTATGGTATACCCCGCAAGCTTTACTCCACATTTTTAGCGGTATAAGCGTAAGCATTAAAATCATCACTGGGATAACCCTGACTCGTGGAATACACACTCTTATTTCCACAACACAAACATGCAACAACAATGCATGACAACATGTATCATACTCTTAATGCACAACTTTGCATCTATCATGTGTCAAATAGACAAACATAAAATACATGTTACCGTTGGGGTGCCCGTACGTCGCTTACGTACCTTTTCAAAAGGTGGAGGAGTCAATAGACTTTATCTCCTTGATTGTGCTGGTACCTGGGATGGTTCTACATAACCACAATATACCATATTAGATACCATAACATGAACCATTGCCAAAAAAATCTTCAAAATAAATCAATTAAAATCATTTGCCATGATTCTGCCCCTCTCGATCGATCGGCACCCATGTCTCGATCGATCGAGAAAACATGCTAAAACAGTGCCCAACTTTCTGCCTCGATCGATCGATCGAATTTTACCGATCGATCGAGGAACCTTACCGATCGATCGGAACTTCCTTCGATCGATCGGCCCCTGAATATCAAAACTCATAACCATCATTCTACCTCGCTCGATCGATCGGGACTAAAATCTCGATCGATCGAGCACTCTGAAAAATCGGGACTTCCCCAGATTTTCGAGTACCTCATTTCATAGCATCAAATCTACTTCATAACACATCATACTTGCTCAAACAAACATGCTAGGAACTTCATAAAACTTCCATGTAGGCACTTAAATCAAAGGTTTTACAAAACCTAAGCTAGCATGCATCATAACATCCTCATAAACTTAGATCTCATCCAATCTTTACAGAAAAACAGAGCATGCACCTCTTGCCCAGATTTTCGAGCACATACTTTCATAACTAGAAATCTAACACATAAAACATGCAACATGCTCGAATAAACATGCTAGTAGCTACAAAATACTTCCGTGTAAGTACTCATACCAAGGTTTCATCCAAACCTATACTAGCATGCATGACAAAACGCCCAACCAAACCCAAACCCAACCAAAAACAGAGTACCAAGTCTTACCCCCTTTTCCTCCTCTTTTGGTAAGCTTTTGCACATAACAATCACAAGCCCATTTCTTCTCCTTTCTGCAGCTTTCAGGGACGATTTTGGGAGAGAAAGAGAGAGAGAAGGTGGAGGAAAATTGATTGCAAGCCAATGAGTGGAAGCATGGGTTGAGAGAGGGATGGGTTGCCAAGTGGGGGGAGTGGGTGGCCGGCTGATTGGGGGGGTGGGGTGGTGTGGTTGGGGTGCCATGTGGTGTTTAATTGTGCCCCGGTATTTAGCACGATGTATTAAAATATCCTCACTCGATATTTTATATCTTTATTTATTTAATACATCCCCTAAAACACCCAACATGCCCCGAAAACCAAATCATCAAAATAATACCACACCCCTATCATAAACATGAACATAATCATAATCCCCAATATAAATGCACCACACCCTTAAAGCATAACATAACATGTATGTTAACACATAAACATATAAACATCATTAATGCCCAAATTGCATATAATTACTTTTGGGGCATCACACTTACCATGTGAATTTTGCATGATTTTTAATTTATTTGATATATTGTGGAATCCATGTGTCAATACATCACTATCTTGCAAGATTAATGGTCCAAAATCATGTATTAAACATAAGTTAAATTAATCAGAGGCATGTGTTCTCGAAGTGCCATGTGATTATGCACATGCTCATGCACTAAAAACATGTTTCACTAGTTGGTTGACTCATCGTAGTCGGGACACCTAATTCAAAGTTTGAACTTTTAGTTATCCGGGTTTGCTTAATCATCATTAATCCGGATTTATTAGCATCTGGGCCTTACATATTTTGTGCGAATATTCGAGTTTATATTATCGTAAACAAATTAAATTTGTGGAATTTAACATCAAGTCTTTAGTAAATCATTTTCTGGTTGGAAGAGGTTTTTGAGAAATTTTCACAAATTACGTATGTTTTGTGATTTTTTATAAATTTCGATTTCGTGCGAGTATTTGAATATATGTCTTGAGTACATCATTTTCTTGGTTGAACAAGTTTTTGAGCAATTTTCACAGTTAAGGATGTTTTTTTATTTTTTGATAAATTTTGATTTTGTGCGAATACTCGAATATATCTCTTCGTAAACAAATTCAATCTGTGGAATTTAATATCAAGTCTTGAGTACATCATTTTCTTGGTTGGAAGAAGTTTTTGAGAAATTTTCATCAACAATTAAGTAAGTTTTTTGATTTTTTGATACATTTCAATTTCGTTCGAATATTCGAGTAATGTTGAGTACATCATTTTTTGTTGGAAAAAGCTTTTTAGCAATTTTCAAAGTTAAGTACATTTATTTATTTTTTGATAAATTTCGATTTTGCACGAATGCTCGTGTATATCTCTCCGTAAACAAATTCAATTTGTGGAATTTAACATCAAGCTTTGAGTACATCATTTTCTTGGATGGAAGAAGTTTTTGAGCAATTTTCACAGTTAAGGATGTTTTTTTATTTATTTATACATTTCGATTTTATACGAACATTCGAGTATGTTGAGTACATCATTTTTTTGTTGGAAAAAGTTTTTTAGAAATTTTCAAAGTTAAGGACATTTATTTATTTAATGATAAATTTTGATTTCGTGCGAAAATTCTAGTATATGTCTTGAGTACATCATCTTCTTGGTTGAAGAAGTTTTTGAGCAATTTTTACAGTTAAGGATGCTTTTTTTATTTTTTGATAAATTTCGATGTTGTGCGATAATCGAGTATATATCTCTTTCTAAAAAATTCAATTTGTGGAATTTAACTTCAGGTATAGTAGTAAATCATTTTCTTTGTTAGGAGAAGTTTTTGAGAAATTTTCACAAATTACGTATGTTTTGTGATTTTTATAAATTTCGATTTCGTCAGAGTATACGGATATATGTCTTGAGTACAACATTTTCTTGGTTTGAAAACAATTTTTGAGCAACTTTCACAGTTAAAGGATGTTTGTTTATTTATTGATAAATTTTGATCTGGTGCGAACATTCGAATATATGTCTTCGTAAACAAATTCAAGTTTTGGAATTTAATATCAAGTTTTGAGTACATCATTTTCTTTGTTGGAAGATATTTTTGAGAAATTTTCAAAAATTACGTATGTTTTATTATTTTTATAAATTTCGATTTTGTTCGAGTATTCGAGTATAGCTCTTGAATACATCATTTTCTTGGTTGGAACAAGGTTCTGGGCAATTTTCACAGTTAAGGATTTTTTTTATTTATTGATAAATTTTTATTTTATGCGAACATTCGAGTAGATGTCTTCGTAAACAAATTCTATTTTTGGAATTTAATATCGAGTTTTGAGTACATCATTTTCTTTGTTGGAAGATATTTTTGAGAAGTTTTCACAAATTACGTATTTTTATGAATTTTTATAATTTTTTTTTCCCGCGAGTATTCGAGTATATGTCTTGAATACATCATTTTCTTGGTTGTAACAAGTTTTTGAGCAACTTCCACTGTTAAGGATTTTTTTTTTTTGATAAATTTCGATTTTGTGCGAATACTCGAGTATATCTCTTCGTAAACAAATTCAATTTGTGAAATTTAATATCAAGTCTTGAGTACATCATTTTCTTGGTTGGAAGAAGTTTTTGAGAAATTTTCATCAACAATTTAGTAAGTTTTTTGATTTTTTGATAAATTTTGATTTCATGCGAATGTTCGAGTATATTGAGTACATCATTTCTTGGGTGGAAAAAGTTTTGTAGCAATTTTCAAAGTTAAGGACGTTTATTTATTTTTTGATAAATTTTGATTTTATGCGAATACTCGAGTATATCTCTTCGTAAACAAATTCAAATTGTGGAATTTAACATCAAGTTTTGAGTACATCATTTTCTTTTTTGGAAGAGTTTTTGAGAAATGTTCACATTACGTATGTTTTGTGATTTTTTAGAAATTCCAATTTCGTGCGAGTATTCGTGTATATGCCTTGTGTAAATTATTTTCTTGGTTTGAAAAAGTTTTTTGGCAATTTTCACAGTTAAGGATGTTTTTTTATTTATTGATAAATTTTGATTTTGTGCGAACTTT
This sequence comes from Haberlea rhodopensis, assembly GCA_907163345.1. NCBI lineage: Eukaryota > Viridiplantae > Streptophyta > Magnoliopsida > Lamiales > Gesneriaceae > Haberlea > Haberlea rhodopensis. Next base: position 45,717 of record CAJQUN010001012.1, read on the forward strand.
CGAGTATATGTCTTCGTAAACAAATTCTATTTGTCGAATTTAACATCAAGTTTTTTGAGTACATCAAATTCTTTGTTGGAAGATGTTTTTGAGAAATTTTCACAAATTACGTATGGTTTGTGATTTTTTATAAATTTCGATTTCGTGCAAGTATTCAAGTATAAGTCTTGAGTACATCATTTTCTTGGTTGGAACAAGTTTTTGAGCAATTTTCACAGTTAAGGATGTTTTTTTATTTTTTGATAAATTTCGATTTTGTGCGAAACTCGAGTATATCTCTTCGTAAACAAATTCAATTTGAGGGATTTAATATCAAGTCTCGAGTACATCATTTTCTTGGTTGGAAGAAGTTTTTGAAAAATTTTCATCAGCAATTAATTAATTTTTTTGATTTTTTGATAAATTTCGATTTCGGGCGAACATTCTAGTATATGTCTTGAGTATATCAGTTTCTTGGTTGAACAAGTTTTTGAGCAATTTTCACAGTTGATGATGTTTTTTTTATTTTTTTGATAAATTTTGATGTTGTACGAATAATCGAGTATATCTCTTCGAAAACAAATTCAATTTGTGGAATTTAACTTCAAGTATAATAGTAAACCATTTTCTTTTTTGAATTAGTTTTTGAGAAATTTTCACAAAATTACGTATGATTTGTGATTTTTTTATAAATTTCGATTTCATGCGAGTATTCGAGTATATAGACTTGAGTAAATCATTTTCTTGGTTTGAAAAAGTTTTTCAGCAATTTTCACAGTTAAGGATTTTTTTTTATTAATTGATAAATTTTTATTTTGTGCGAACATTCGAGTACATATCTTCGTAGACAAATTCAATTTGTGGAATTTAATATCAAGTTTTGAGTACATCATTTTCTTTGTTGGAAGATGTTTTTGAGAAATTTTCAGAAATTACGTATGTTTTATTATTTTTTATAAATTTTGATTTCGTTCGAGTATTCGATTATAGCTCTTGAATACACCATTTTCTTGGTTGGAACAAGGTTCTGAGCAATTTTCACATTTAAGGATCTTTTTATATTTATTGATAAATTATTATTTTGTGCGAACATTCGAGTATATGTCTTCGTAAACAAATTCAATTTGTGGAATTTAACATCAAGTTTTGAGAAAATCATTTTCTTTGTTGGAAGATGTGTTTGAGAAATTTTCACAAATTACGTTTGTTTTATGATTTTTTATAAATTTCGATTTCATGCGAGTATTCAAGTATATGTCTTGAGTAGATCATTTTCTTGGTTGGACAAGTTTTTGAGCAATTTGAACAGTTAAGGATGTTTTTTTTATTTTTTGATAAATTTCGATTGTGTGAATACTCGAGTGTATCTCTTCATAAAGAAATCCAATTTGTGGGATTTAATATCAAGTCTCGGGTACATCATTTTTTGGGTTGGAAGAAGTTTTTGAAAAAAAATTCATCAACAATTAAGTAAGTTTTTTGATTTTTTGATAAATTTTGATTTCATTTGAACATTCGAGTATATTGAGAACATCATTTCTAGGGTGGAAAAAGCTTTTTCGCAATTTTCAAAGTTAAGGATGTTTATTTATATTTTGATAAATTTTGATTTTGTGCGAATACTCGAGTATATCTCTTCGTAAACAAATTCATTTTTTGGAATTTAACATCAAGTTTTGAGTACATCATTTTCTTTGTTGGAAGAAGTTTTTGAAATTTTTTCACAAATTACTTATTTTTTGTCATTTTTTATAAATTTTGATTTTGTGCCAGTATTCGTGTATATATGTCTTGAGTAAATGAATTTCTTGGTTTGAACAAGTTTTTGAGCAATTTTCACAATTAAGGATGTTTTTTTATTTTTTGATAAATTTCGATTTTGTGCGAATACTCGATTATATCTTTTCGTAAACAAATTCAATTTGTGGAATTTAACATAAAGTCTTTAATAAATCATTTTCTTGGTAGGAAAAAGTTTTTGAAATTTTTTCACAAATTACGTATCTTTTTTTATGATTTTTTTAAAAATTTGATTTCGTGCGAATATTCGAGTATATGTCTTTAGTACATCATTTTTTGGTTGGAACAAGTTTTTGAGCAATTTTCACAGTTAATGATGTTTTTTTATTTTTTGATAAATTTCAATTTTGTGCTAATACTCGAGTATATCACTTCCTAAAGAAATTCAATTTGTGGAATTTAACATCAACTCTTTAGTAAATCATTTTTTTGAGAAATTTTCACAAATTATGTATGTTGTGATTTTTTATAAATTTTGATTCATGCGAGTATTCGAGTATATATCATGAGTACATCATTTTATTGGTTTGAAATAGTTTTTGAGCAATTTTCACAGTTAAGGATTTTTTTTTATTGATAAATTTGATTTTGTTCGAATATTCGAGTATATCTCTTCGTAAACTAATTCAATTTGTGGAATTTAACATCAAGTGTTGAGTACATCATTTTCTTGGTTGGAACAAGTTTTTGGGCAATTTTTACAGTTAGGTATGTTTTTTTATTTTTTGATAAATTTTGATTTTGTGCGAATACTTGAGTATATCTCTTCGTAATCAAAGTCAATTTGTGGAATTTAATATTAAGTCTTGAGTACATCATTTTCTTGGTTTGAATAAGTTTTTAAGAAATTTTAACAAATTACGTATGTTTTGCGATTTATTTTATAAATTTTGATTTTGTACGAATATTCAAGTATATGTCTTGAGTACATCATTTTCTTGGTTGGAACAAGTTTTTGAGCAATCTTCACAGTTAATGTTGTTTTTTTTATTTTTTTGATAAATTTCGATTTCATGAGAATATTTGAGTATATCTCTTCGTAAACAAATTTAATTTGGGGAATTTAACATCATGTCTTTAATAAATCATTTTCTTAGTAGGAAAATTTTTTTGAGAAATTTTCACTAGTTACGTATCTTTTTTTATGATTTTTTTAAAATTTTTGATTTCGTGCGAATATTCGAGTATATGTCTTTAGTACATCATATTTTTGTTGGAACAAGTTTTTGAGCAATTTTCACAGTTAATGATTTTTTTTTGATTTTTTGATAAGTTTCAATTTTGTGCGAATACTCGAGTATATATCTTCGTAAAAAAATTTAATTTTTGGAATTTAACATCGAGTCTTTAGTAAATCATTTTCAAGGTTGGTAGAAGTTTTTGAGAAATTTTCACAAATTACCTATGTTTTGTGATTTTTCATAAATTTCGATTTTGTTCGAGTATTCATATATATGTCTTCGTAAACAAATTCAATTTGTGAAAATTAACATCAAGTGTTGAGTACATTATTTTCTTGGTTGGAAGAAGTTTGTGAGAAATTTTAAAAAAATACGTATGTTTTATTGTGATTTTATTATAAATTTTGATTTCGCGTGAATATCAGAGTATATGTCAAAAGGTACATCATTGTAACAAGTTTTTGAGCAATTTTCACAGTTAAGCAATTGATAAATTTCGCTTTTGTGCGAATATTCGAGTATATGTCTTTGTATACAAATTCAATTTGTTGAATTTCACATCAAGTCTTGAGTACATAATTTTCTTGGTTAGAAGAAGTTTTTGAGAAATTCACAATTTACGTAAGTTTTTTGATTTTTTGATAATTTTGATTTCATTCGAGTATTCGAGTATATGTCTCAAGTACATAATTTCCTTTGTTGGAAAAAAAATTTGAGCAATTTTCAAACTTAAGGACATTTTTCACTAATTACATATGTTTTGTGATTTTTTTTTATAAATTTCGATTTCGTGCGAGTATTCTAGTATATCTCTTGATTACATCATTTTCTTGGTTGGAACAAGTTTTTGAACAATTTTTACTGTTAAGGATGTTTTTCTATTTTTTGATAAATTTGGATTTTGTGCGAATACTTGAGTATTTTTCTTCGTAAACAAATTCAATTTGTGGAATTCAATATCAAGTCTTGTGTATTTGTCTTGAAGTACATCATATTATTTGTTGGAACAAGTTTTTGAGCAATCTTCACTGTTTAGGATTTTTTTTTTATTTTTTGATAAATTTTGATTTTGTGCGAATATTATAGTATATATCTTCGAAAACAAATTCAATTTGTGGAATTTAATATCAAGTCTTTAGATCATCATTTTCTTTGTTGGAAGAAGTTTTTGAGAAATTTCACAAATTACGTATGTTTTGTGATCTTTTATGAATTTTGATTTCGTGCGAGTATTCGGGTATAAGTCTTGATTACATCATTTTCTTGGTTGGAACAAGTTTTTGAGCAATTTTCACTGTTAATGATTTTTTTTATTTTTTGATAAATTTCGATTTTGTGTGACTATTCGAGTATATGTTTTCGTAAACAAATTCAATTTGTGAAATTTAACGTCAAGTCTTGAGTACTTCATTTTCTTGGTTGGAAGGAGTTTTTGAGAAATTTTCACAAATTATGTATGTTTTGTGATTTTTTATAAATTTTGATTTCGTTCGAATATTCGAGTATAAGTCTTGAGTACCTCGTTTTCCTGGTTGTAACAAGTTTTTGAGCAAATTTCACGGGTAAGGATGTTTGTTTTCTTTTTTTGATAAATTTCGATTTTGTGCGAATCTTCTAGTATATGTTTTCGTTAACAAGTTCAATTTGTGGAATCTAGCATCAAGTCTTGAGTACATCATTTTCTTGTTTTGAAGAAGTTTTTGGGAAATTTTCACAAATTTTGTATGTATTGTGATTTTTTTTCATAAATTTCGATTTCATGCGAATATTCGAACTTATGTCTTGAGTATATCATTTTTTTGGTTGGAAAAAGTTTTTAGGCAATTTTCATAGTTAAGGATATTTTTTTTTAATTTTTGTGATAAATTTTGATTTTGTGCGAATATTCTAGTATATGTCTTCGTAAATAAATTTAATTTGTGGAATCTAACATCAAGTCTTGAGTACATAATTTTCTTGGTTGGAAGAAGTTTTTGAGAAATTTTCACAATTTACTTAAGTTTTTAGTATTTTTGATAAATTTCGATTTCGTGCGAGTATTCAAGTATATGTCTTGAGTACAACATTTTCTTGGTTGGAAAAGTCTTTGAGCAATTTTCAATATTAAGGACGTTTTTTAATTTTTGGATAAATTTCCATTTTGTGCTAATATTCGAGTATATGTCTTCGTAAACAAATTCAATTAGAGGAATTTAACATCAAGTATTGAGTACATCATTTTCTTTGTTGGAAGAAGTTTTTGAGAAATTTTCACAAATTACGTATGTTTTGTGATTTTTTATAAATTTCGATTTAGTTCGAATATTCGAGTATATGTCTTGATTACATCATTTTCTTGGTTGGAAGACATTTTTTAGAAATCTTCAAAAATTACATATGTTTTATGATTTTTGGTAAATTTTGATTTCGTGTGCGAATATACGACTATATGTCTTCGTAAACAAATTCAGTTTTTTGAATTTGACATCAAGTCTTGAGTACACGAGTATATAGCTTGGTAAAAAAATTCAATTTGTGAATTTAACATGAAGTCTTTAGTAAATCATTTCCTTGGTTGCAAAAGTTTTTGAGAAATTTTCACAAATTACCTAAGTTTTGTGATTTTTTTACAAATTTCGATTTCGTGCGAGTATTCAAGTATATGTCTTGAGTACTTCATTTTCTTGGTTGTAACAAGTTTTTGAGCAATTTTCACAGTTAAAGATGTTTTTTTATTTTTTTATAATTTCAATTTTTCGCTAATGCTCGAGTATATATATTCGTAAACAAATTAAATTTGTGGAATTTAACATGAAGTCTTTAGTAAATCATTTTTTTGGTTGCAAGAAGTTTTTGAGAAATTTTCACAAATTACGTATCTTTTGTGATTCTTTACAAATTTAGATTTCGTGCGAGTATGTGTCTTCAGTACGTCATTTCTTTGGTTGGAACTAATTTTTGAGCAATTTTCACAATTAATGATGTTTTTTTAGTTTTTGATAAATATAAAATCATACAATAATATCATTACACGTCTTCGTCAGACGTCATGATAAAACTCATTTCTGTGTACCTCATAACCCAAGCTAATCTACCGAGTACTCCTCAAATCAACCCAGGAATCTATTAACATGGTCATGTAAATTCCAAATAACATTAAGTGTTCAAATAATGCATTGAATCAAATGCAACATCTAAATATTGACCCTTAGCAATTTTCTTAAATTTTCAACTTGACCCATTTTCGTTGAAAAATCACTATAAATTCATATGACGTCCAAATGACCCGATTCCGGTTCTCAAAGTTCAAACCTCAAAGGACTTCATTTCTTATCTTCTGATGTCAAGCTGATTCCTCCATTTAAAAGTAGTTTAAACACTAAAAACATAGCCTTCGAATTGGGTGATTCTAGTGGAAAATGACAGCCAACTCAAAGCACTACAATTCTTATTTCGTGACATATTTCAGAATTCCTTGCCAAAAATGCTCAGGGACCCGAAGAACACACTGCATGTACATTTTTGCCCACATGCAGGACACAGATTGAGCACTTAAAGTATAAAATTAATAACTAATAGAAAACTTATCCATATTAAGTCCGCTTTTTTTTCAAATTCAACAGAATTATAAGATCTACAATTTGTATTTGAGACTGTAAACAAATTCGAAAGTAAACTTCGTCAAAAGTTCAGATTTCTACACTGCATGTGCACTTACAGTACATGCAAAGTCGATTCTGGCACTCCTTAGTAAAATGAGCATATCTCACTCATTGTAACTCCAAAGTGTCTCAAATTTTAACCACAGAAATAAAACGCAATTATCTAAAACTTTTATTAGAAGCACCATTTACAAATTCGAACTCTAAGTAAATCAAAAAGTCTACACACTGCTGCATGAGCTTTTAAAATCTGCAGACTTATAATTACAGCAACTTACTATAAATTTCACATATGTTATTAATGTTGATAAAACTGAAAAATCATGTTATACCTTCCATTAGCTTCAAGGGTTTAGCAACCAACCATCACTATCATTCCTTCATAGCTTGAACTCCCCCAAAAGGCTTCAAACTTGAAAATCTTTGCATCTAACTATCACCCTTACCTTGTAGCTTCTAAATCTTCAATTGCATGTAACATGCACTCAAGATTTCAAGGGGATTTAAAGCTAAAAATGGCTGATAATTTTCGAAAATCATGAGGAGAAAAGGTGGAGTATTTGTTGGGGATTGAAGAGAGAGAGGATTGCATGCTTTGAAATTCCCAATATGAAATTCTTGGGTATTGGCATGACTTACCATGTGAATTTTGCATGATTTTTAATTTATTTGATATATTGTGGAATCCATGTGTCAATACATCACTATCTTGCAAGATTAATGGTCCAAAATCATGTATTAAACATAAGTTAAATTAATCAGAGGCATGTGTTCTCGAAGTGCCGTGTGATTATGCACATGCTCATGCACTAAAAACATGTTTCACTAGTTGGTTGACTCATCGTAGTCGGGACACCTAATTCAAAGTTTGAACTTTTAGTTATCCCGGTTTGCTTAATCATCGTTAATCCGGATTTATTAGCATCTGGGCCTTACATATTTTGTGCGAATATTCGAGTTTATATTATTGTAAACAAATTAAATTTGTGTAATTTAACATCAAGTCTTTAGTAAATCATTTTCTGGTTGGAAGAGGCTTTTGAGAAATTTTCACAAATTACGTATGTTTTGTGATTTTTTATAAATTTTGATTTCGTGCGAGTATTCGAATATATGTCTTGAGTACATCATTTTCTTGGTTGAACAAGTTTTTGAGCAATTTTCACAGTTAAGGATGTTTTTTTAATTTTTGATAAATTTTGATTTTGTGCGAATACTCGAGTATATCTCTTCGTAAACAAATTCAATCTGTGGAATTTAATATCAAGTCTTGAGTACATCATTTTCTTGGTTGGAAGAAGTTTTTGAGAAATTTTCATCAACAATTAAGTAAGTTTTTTGATTTTTTGATACATTTCAATTTCATTCGAATATTCGAGTAATGTTGAGTACATCATTTTTTGTTGGAAAAAGCTTTTTAGCAATTTTCAAAGTTAAGTACATTTATTTATTTATTGATAAATTTCAATTTTGCGCGAATACTCGTGTATATCTCTTCGTAAACAAATTCAATTTGTGGAATTTAACATCAAGCTTTGAGTACATCATTTTCTTGGATGGAAGAAGTTTTTGAGAAATTTTCAAGTATGTTTTGTGATTTTTTTTAAATTTCGAGTATATGTCTTGAGTAAATCATTTTCTTGGTTTGAACTTGTTTTTGAGCAATTTTCACAGTTAAGGATGTTTTTTTCTTTATTTATACATTTCGATTTTGTACGAACATTCGAGTATGTTGAGTACATCATTTTTTTGTTGGAAAAAGTTTTTTAGAAATTTTCAAAGTTAAGGACATTTATTTATTTAATGATAAATTTCAATTTCGTGCGAAAATTCTAGTATATGTCTTGAGTACATCATCTTCTTGGTTGAAGAAGTTTTTGAGCAATTTTTACAGTTAAGGATGCTTTTTTTATTTTTTGATAAATTTCAATGTTGTGCGATAATCGAGTATATCTCTTTCTAAAAAATTCAATTTGTGGAATTTAACTTCAGGTATGGTAGTAAATTAATTTCTTTGCTGGGAGAAGTTTTTGAAATTTTTTCATAAATTACGTATCTTTTGTGATTTTTATAAATTTCGATTTCGTCAGAGTATTCGGATATATGTCTTTAGTACATCATTTTCTTGGTTTGAAAATAATTTTTGAGCAATTTTCACAGTTAAAGGATGTTTGTTTATTTATTGATAAATTTTGATCTGGTGCGAACATTCGAGTATATGTCTTCGTAAACAAATTCAATTTTTGGAATTTAATATCAAGTTTTGAGTACATCATTTTCTTTATTGGAAGATATATTTGAGAAATTTTCAAAAATTACGTATGTTTTATTATTTTTATAAATTTCGATTTCGTTCGAGTATACGAGTATAGCTCTTGAATAAATCATTTTCTTGGTTGGAACAAGGTTCTGGGCAATTTTCACAGTTAAGGATGTTTTTTTATTTATTGATAAATTTTTATTTTATGCGAACATTCGAGTAGATGTCTTCGTAAACAAATTCAATTTGTGGAATTTAACATCAAGTTTTGAGTACATCATTTTCTTTTTTGGAAGAGTTTTTGAGAAATGTTCACATTACGTATGTTTTGTGATTTTTTAGAAATTCCAATTTCGTGCGAGTATTCGTGTATATGCCTTGTGTAAATTATTTTCTGGGTTTGAAAAAGTTTTTTGGCAATTTTCACAGTTAAGGATGTTTTTTTATTTATTGATAAATTTCGATTTTGTGCGAACTTTCGAGTATATGTCTTCGTAAACAAATTCTATTTGTGGAATTTAACATCAAGTTTTGAGTACATCAAATTCTTTGTTGGAAGATGTTTTTGAGAAATTTTCACAAATTACGTATGCTTTGTGATTTTTTATAAATTTCGATTTCGTGCAAGTATTCAAGTATAAGTCTTGAGTACATCATTTTCTTGGTTGGAATAAGTTTTTGAGCAATTTTCACAATTAAGGATGTTTTTTTATTTTTTGATAAATTTCGATTTTGTGCGAAACTCGAGTATATATCTTCGTAAACAAATTCAATTTGAGGGATTTAATATCAAGTCTCGAGTACATCATTTTCTTGGTTGGAAGAAGTTTTTGAAAAATTTTCATTAACAATTAATTAATTTTTTTGATTTTTTGATAAATTTCGATTTCGGGCGAACATTCTAGTATATGTCTTGAGTATATCAGTTTCTCGGTTGAAAAAGTTTTTGAGCAATTTTCACAGTTGATGATGTTTTTTTTGATATGTGCGAATAATCGAGTATATCTCTTCGAAAACAAATTCAATTTGTGGAATTTAACTACAAGTATAGTAGTAAATCATTTTCTTTTTTGAATTAGTTTTTGAGAAATTTTCACAAAATTACGTATGATTTGTGATTTTTTTATAAATTTCTATTTCATGCTAGTATTCGAGTATATAGACTTGAGTACATCATTTTCTTGGTTTGAAAAAGTTTTTCAGCAATTTCACAGTTAAGGATTTTGTTTTATTAATTGATAAATTTTTATTTTGTGCGAACATTCGAGTACATATCTTCGTATACAAATTCAATTTGTGGAATTTAATATCAAGTTTTGAGTACATCATTTTCTTTGTTGGGAGATATTTTTGAGAAATTTTCAGGACTTACGTATGTTTTATTATTTTTTATAAATTTTGATTTCGTTCGAGTATTCGATTATAGCTCTTGAATACATCATTTTCTTTGTTGGAACAAGGTTTTGTGCAATTTTCACATTTAAGGATCTTTTTATATTTATTGATAAATTATTATTTTTTACGAACATTCGAGTATATGTCTTCGTAAACAAATTCAATTTGTGGAATTTAACATCAAGTTTTGAGTAAATCATTTTCTTTGTTGGAAGATGTGTTTGAGAAATTTTCACAACTACGTTTGTTTTATGATTTTTTATAAATTTCGATTTCATGCGAGTATTCGAGTATATGTCTTGAGTAGATCATTTTCTTGGTTGGACAAGTTTTTGAGCAATTTGAACAGTTAAGGATGTTTTTTTATTTTTTGATAAATTTCGATTGTGCGATTACTCGAGTATATCTCTTCATAAAGAAATTCAATTTGTGGGATTTAATATCAAGTCTCGAGTACATCATTTTTTGGGTTGGAAGAATTTTTTGAAAAAAAATTCATCAACAATTAAGTAAGTTTTTTGATTTTTTGATAAATTTTGATTTCATGTGAACATTCGAGTATATTGAGAACATCATTTCTAGGGTGGAAAAAGCTTTTTAGCAATTTTCAAAATTAAGGATGTTTATTTATATTTTGATAAATTTTGATTTTGTGCGAATACTCGAGTATATCTCTTCGTAAACAATTCATTTTTTTGGAATTTAACATCAAGTTTGAGTACATCATTTTCTTTGTCGGAAGAAATTTTTGAGAAATTTTCACAAATTACGTTGTGATTTTTTATAAATTTTGATTTTGTGCCAGTATTCGTGTATATATGTCTTGAGTAAATCAATTTCTTGGTTTGAACAAGTTTTTGAGCAATTTTCACAATTAAGGATGTTTTTTTATTTATTGATAAATTTCTATTTTGTGCGAACATTCGACTATATGTCTTCGTAAACAAATTCAATTTGTGGAATTTAACATCAAGTTTTGAGTACATCAAATTCTTTGTTCGAAGATGATTTTGAGAAATTTTCACGAATTACGTATGTTTTGTGATTTTTTTTATAAATTTTGATTTCATGCAAGTATTCGAGTATATGTCTTTAGTACATCATTTTTTTGGTTGGAACAAGTTTTTGAGCAATTTCCACAGTTAATGATTTTTTTTTTATTTTTTGATAAATTTCGATTTTGTGTGAATACTCGAGTATATTACTTCGTAAACAAATTCAATTGTGGAATTTAATATTAAGTCTTGAGTACATCATTTTCATGGTTGGAAGAAGTTTTTATGAAATTTTCATCAACAATGAAGTAAGTTTTTAGATTTTTTGATAAATTTCGATTTCGTGAGAATATTCGAGTATATTGAGTACAAAATTTATTGGGTGGAAATTTTTTTTTAGCAATTTTCAAAGTTAAGGAGGTTTATTTATTTTTTGATAAATTTCGATTTTGTGCTAATACTCGAGTATATCTCTTCATAAACAAAATCAATTTTTTGAATTTAACATCAAGTTTAGAGTACATCATTTTTTTTGTTGGAAGAAGTTTTTGAAAAAAATTCACAAATTACGTATTTTTTGTGATTTTTTATATATTTCGATTTCATGCGAGTATTCGTGTATATGTTTTGAGTAAATCATTTTCTTGGTTTGAACAAGTTTTTGAGCAGTTTTCACAGTTAATGGTGTTTTCTTATTTATTGATAAATTTCGATTTTGTGCGAACATATGAGTATATGTCTTCGTAAACAAATTCAATTTGTGGAATTTAACATCAAGTTTTGAGTACATCAAATTCTTTGTTGGGAGATGTTTTTGAGAAAATTTCACAAATTATATGTTTTGTGATTTTTTTTATAAATTTCGATTTCGAGCGAGTATGTCTTGAGTACATCATTTTCTTGGTTGGAAGAAGTTTTTGTCCGATATCCATTGTTAAGGATGTTTTTTTTATTTTTTGATAAATTTCAATTTTGTGCGAATACTCGAGTATATATCTTCGTAAACGAATTCAATTTGTGGAATTTAATATCAAGTCTTTGGTACATTATTTTCTTGGTTGAAAGAAGTTTTGAGAAATTTTCATCAACAATTAATAATTTTTTTGATTTTTTGATAAATTTCGATTTAGTGCGAATAATCGAGTATATTGTGTATATCATTTCTTGGGTGGAAAAAGTTTTTTAGCAATTTTCAAAGTTAAGGACGTTCATTTATTTTTTGATAAATTTCTATTTTATGCGAATACTCGAGTATATCTCTTCGTAAACAAATTCAATTTTTGGAATTTAACATCAAGTTTTGGGTACATCATTTTCTTTGTTGGAAGAAGTTTTTGAGAAATTTTCAAAAATTACGTATGTTTTGTGATTTTTTATAAATTTTGATTTCGTGCGAGTATTCGTGTATATGTTTTGAGTAAATCATTTTCTTGGTTTGAACAAGTTTTTGAGCAATTTTCACAGTTACGGATGTTTTATTATTTATTGATAAATTTTGATTTTGTGCGAACATTGGAGTATATGTCTTCGTAAACAAATTCAATTTGTGGAATTTAATATCTAGTTTTGAGTTCATCATTTTCTTTGTTGGAAAAAGTTTTTGAGAAATTTTCATCAACAATTAGTACATCATTTCTTTATTGGAACAAGGTTTTTTGTACATCATTTCTTTATTGGAACAAGGTTTTTTGTACATCATTTCTTTATTGGAACAAGGTTTTTCGTGCGAATATTCGAGTATATTTAATACATCATTTCTTTATTGGAACAAGGTTTTTTGTGCAATTTTCACAGTGAACGATGTTTTTTTTACTTTTTGATAAATTTGATTTTGTCTGAATACTCGAGTATATGTCTTCGTAAACAAATTCAATTGGTGGAATTTAACATCAAGTTTTGAGTACATCATTTTCTTTGTTAGAAGAAGTTTTTGAGAAATTTTCACAATTTACGTATGTTTTGTGCTTTTTTTTAAATTTCGAATTCGTGCGGGTATTCGTGTATATGTCTTGAGTAAATAATTTTCTTGGTTTGAACAAAATTTTGAGGAATTTTCACAGTTAAGGATGTTTTTTTTATTTTTTGATAAATATCGATTTTGTGCGAATACTCGAGTATATCTTTTCGTAAACAAATTTAATTTGTGAAATTTAATATCAAGTCTTTAGTACATCATTTTCTTGGTTGGAAGAAGTTTTTGAGAAAGTTAGTTTTTTGATTTTTTGATAAATTTCGATTTCATGCCAATATTTGAGTATATTGTGTACATCATTTCTTGGTAGGAACAAGTTTTTGAGCAATTTTCAAAGTTAAGGACGATTTTTTATTTTTTAATAAAGTTTGATTTTGTGCGAATACTCGATTATATCCCTTCGTAAACAAATTCAAGTTGTTGAATTTAACATCAAGTCTTTAGTAAATCATTTTATTGGTTGGAAGAAGTTTTTGAGAAATTTTCACAAGTTAGGTATGTTTTGTGATTTTTTTATAAATTTCGATTTCGTAAGAGTATTCGAGTATATGTTTTGAGTACATCATTTTCTTTGTTGGAACAAGTTTTCGAGCAATTTTCACAGTTAAGGGTGTTTTTTTATTTTTTGATAAATTACGATTTTGTGCGAATATTCGAGTATATGTTTTTGTAAACAAATTCAAGTTGTAGAATTTAACATCAAGTTTTGAGTACATCATTTTCTTGATGGATGAAGTTTTTGATAAAGTTTCACAAATTACGTATGTTTTGTTGAGTACATCATTTACTTGGTTGGAACAAGTTTTTGAGCAATTCTCACTGTTAAGATGTTTTTTATTTATTGAAAATTTTTGATTTTGTGCAAACCTTCGAGTACAGGTCTTCGTAAACAAATTCAATTTGTGGAATTTAACATTAGGTTTTGAGTATATCATTTTCTTTGTTGGGAGTAGTTTTTGAGAAATTTTCATAAACAATTAAGCAAGTTTTTTTATTTTGATAAATTTCGATTTCGTGTGAATATTCGAGTATATTGAGTACATTATTTCTTGGTTTTGAGCAATTTTCAAAGTTAAGAATTTTTTTATTTTTTTATAAATTCGATTTTGTACAAATATTCGAGTATTTCTTTTCGTAAACAAATTCAAATTGTGGAATTTAACATCAAGTAAAAGTAAATCATTTTATTGGTTGGAAGAAGTTTTTGAGAAATTTTCACAAATTACTTATGTTTTGTGATTTTTTATAAATTTCGATTTCATGCGAGTATTCGAGTATATGTCTTGAGTACATCGTTTTCTTGGTGGAACATGTTTTTGAGCAAATTTTCACAGTTAAGGATGTTTTTTTTATTTTTTGATAAATTTTGATTTTGTGCGAATCCTCGAGTATATCTCTTCGTAAACAAATTCAATTTGTGGAATTTAACATCAAGTCTTTAGTAAATCATTTTCTTTATTTGATGATGTTTTGACAGTTAAGGATGTTTTTTTATTTTTTGATAAATTTCGATTTTGTGCGAATACTCGATTATATCTTTTCGTAAACAAATTCAATTTGTGGAATTTAACATAAAGTCTTTAATAAATCATTTTCTTGGTAGGAAAAAGTTTTTGAAATTTTTTCACAAATTACGTATCTTTTTTTATGATTTTTTTAAAAATTTGATTTCGTGCGAATATTCGAGTACATGTCTTTAGTACATCATTTTTTTGGTTGGAACAAGTTTTTGAGCAATTTTCACAGTTAATGATGTTTTTTTTATTTTTTGATAAATTTCAATTTTGTGCGAATACTCGAGTATATCACTTCCTAAAGAAATTCAATTTGTGGAATTTAACATCAACTCTTTAGTAAATCATTTTTTTGGTTGGAAGAAGTTTTTGAGAAAGTTAAGTTTTTGATTTTTTGATAAATTTCGATTTCATGCTAATATTTGAGTATATTGTGTACATCATTTCTTGGTATGAACAAGTTTTTGAGCAATTTTCAAAGTTAAGGACGATTTTTTATTTTTAATAAAGTTCGATTTTGTGCGGATACTCGATTATATCTCTTCGTAAACAAATTCAAGTTGTTGAATTTAACATCAAGTCTTTAGTAAACATTTTATTGGTTGGAAGAAGTTTTTGAGAAATTTTCACAAGTTAGGTATGTTTTGTGATTTTTTTATAAATTTCGATTTCGTAAGAGTATTCGAGTATAAGTTTTGAGCACATTATTTTCTTTGTTGGAACAAGTTTTCGAGCAATTTTCAAAATTAAGGGTGTTTTTTTATTTTTTGATAAATTACGATTTTGTGCGAATATTCGAGTATATGTTTTTGTAAACAAATTCAAGTTGTAGAATTTAACATCAAGTTTTGAGTACATCATTTTCTTTGATGGATGAAGTTTTTGATAAATTTTCAAAAATTACGTATGTTTTGTTGAGTACATCATTTACTTGGTTGGAACAAGTTTTTGAGCAATTCTCACTGTTAAGATGTTTTTTATTTATTGATAAATTTTGATTTTGTGCAAACCTTCGAGTACAGGTCTTCGTAAACAAATTCAATTTGTGGAATTTAACATTAGGTTTTGAGTATATCATTTTCTTTGTTGGGAGTAGTTTTTGAGAAATTTTCATAAACAATTAAGCAAGTTTTTTTATTTTGATAAATTTCGATTTCGTGTGAATATTCGAGTATATTGAGTACATTATTTCTTGGTTGGAGCAAGATTTTGAGCAATTTTCAAAGTTAAGAATTTTTTTTATTTTTTTATAAATTCGATTTTGTACAAATATTCGAGTATGTCTTTTCGTAAACAAATTCAAATTGTGGAATTTAACATCAAGTAAAAGTAAATCATTTTATTGGTTGGAAGAAGTTTTTGAGAAATTTTCACAAATTACTTATGTTTTGTGATTTTTTATAAATTTCGATTTCATGCGAGTATTCGAGTATATGTCTTGAAGTACATCGTTTTCTTGGTGGAACATGTTTTTGAGCAAATTTTCACAGTTAAGGATGTTTTTTTTATTTTTTGATAAATTTTGATTTTGTGCGAATACTCGAGTATATCTCTTCGTAAACAAATTTAATTTGTGGAATTTAACATCAAGTATTTAGTAAATCATTTTCTTTATTTGATGATGTTTTGACAGTTAAGGATGTTTTTTTATTTTTTGATAAATTTCGATTTTGTGCGAATACTCGATTATATCTTTTCGTAAACAAATTCAATTTGTGGAATTTAACATAAAGTCTTTAATAAATCATTTTCTTGGTAGGAAAAAGTTTTTGAAATTTTTTCACAAATTACGTATATTTTTTTATGATTTTTTTAAAAATTTGATTTCGTGCGAATATTCGAGTACATGTCTTTTTAGTACATCATTTTTTGGTTGGAACAAGTTTTTGAGCAATTTTCACAGTTAATGATGTTTTTTTTATTTTTTGATAAATTTCAATTTTGTGCGAATACTCGAGTATATCACTTCCTAAAGAAATTCAATTTGTGGAATTTAACATCAACTCTTTAGTAAATCATTTTTTTGGTTGGAAGATGTTTTTGAGAAAGTTAGTTTTTTTTATTTTTTGATAAATTTCGATTTCATGCCAATATTTGAGTATATTGTGTACATCATTTCTTTGTATGAACAAGTTTTTGAGCAATTTTCAAAGTTAAGGACGATTTTTTATTTTTAATAAAGTTCGATTTTGTGCGAATACTCGATTATATCTCTTCGTAAACAAATTCAAGTTGTTGAATTTAACATCAAGTCTTTAGTAAATCATTTTATTGGTTGGAAGAAGTTTTTGAGAAATTTTCACAAGTTAGGTATGTTTTGTGATTTTTTTATAAATTTCGATTTCGTAAGAGTATTCGAGTATATGTTTTGAGTACATTATTTTCTTTGTTGGAACAAGTTTTCGAGCAATTTTCACAGTTAAGGGTGTTTTTTTATTTTTTGATAAATTACGATTTTGTGCGAATATTCGAGTATATGTTTTTGTAAACAAATTCAAGTTGTAGAATTTAACATCAAGTTTTGAGTACATCATTTTCTTTGATGGATGAAGTTTTTGATAAATTTTCACAAATTACGTATGTTTTGTTGAGTACATCATTTACTTGGTTGGAACAAGTTTTTGAGCAATTCTCACTGTTAAGATGTTTTTTATTTATTGATAAATTTTGATTTTGTGCAAACCTTCGAGTACAGGTCTTCGTAAACAAATTCAATTTGTGGAATTTAACATTAGGTTTTGAGTATATCATTTTCTTTGTTGGGAGTAGTTTTTGAGAAATTTTCATAAACAATTAAGCAAGTTTTTTGATTTTGATAAATTTCGATTTCGTGTGAATATTCGAGTATATTGAGTACATTATTTCTTGGTTGGAGCAAGTTTTTGAGCAATTTTCAAAGTTAAGAATTTTTTTATTTTTTTATAAATTCGATTTTGTACAAATATTCGAGTATTTCTTTTCGTAAACAAATTCAAATTGTGGAATTTAACATATAAAAGTAAATCATTTTATTGGTTGGAAGAAGTTTTTGAGAAATTTTCACAAATTACTTATGTTTTGTGATTTTTTATAAATTTCGATTTCATGCGAGTATTCGAGTATATGTCTTGAGTACATCGTTTTCTTGGTGGAACATGTTTTTGAGCAAATTTTCACAGTTAAGGATGTTTTTTTTATTTTTTGATAAATTTTGATTTTGTGCGAATACTCGAGTATATCTCTTCGTAAACAAATTCAATTTGTGGAATTTAACATCAAGTCATTAGTAAATCATTTTCTTTATTTGATGATGTTTTGATAGTTAAGGATGTTTTTTTATTTTTTGATAAATTTCGATTTTGTGCGAATACTCGATTATATCTTTTCGTAAACAAATTCAATTTGTGGAATTTAACATAAAGTCTTTAATAAATCATTTTCTTGGTAGGAAAAAGTTTTTGAAATTTTTTCACAAATTACGTATCTTTTTTTATGATTTTTTTTAAAAATTTGATTTCGTGCGAATATTCGAGTACATGTCTTTAGTACATCATTTTTTGGTTGGAACAAGTTTTTGAGCAATTTTCACAGTTAATGATGTTTTTTTAGTTTTTGATAAATTTCAATTTTGTGCGAATACTCGAGTATATCACTTCCTAAAGAAATTCAATTTGTGGAATTTAACATCAACTCTTTAGTAAATCATTTTTTTGGTTGGAAGAAGTTTTTGAGAAAGTTAGTTTTTTGATTTTTTGATAAATTTCGATTTCATGCCAATATTTGAGTATATTGTGTACATCATTTCTTGGTAGGAACAAGTTTTTGAGCAATTTTCAAAGTTAAGGACGATTTTTTATTTTTAATAAAGTTCGATTTTGTTTGAATACTCGATTATATCTCTTCGTAAACAAATTCAAGTTGTTGAATTTAACATCAAGTCTTTAGTAAATCATTTTATTGGTTGGAAGAAGTTTTTGAGAAATTTTCACAAGTTAGGTATGTTTTGTGATTTTTTTATAAATTTCGATTTCGTAAGAGTATTCAAGTATATGTTTTGAGTACATTATTTTCTTTGTTGGAACAAGTTTTCGAGCAATTTTCACAGTTAAAGGTGTTTTTTTATTTTTTGATAAATTACGATTTTGTGCGAATATTCGAGTATATGTTTTTGTAAACAAATTCAAGTTGTAGAATTTAACATCAAGTTTTGAGTACATCATTTTCTTTGATGGATGAAGTTTTTGATAAATTTTCACAATTACGTATGTTTTGTGCGAATACTCGAGTATATCACTTCCTAAAGAAATTCAATTTGTGGAATTTAACATCAACTCTTTAGTAAATGATTATTTTGGTTGGAAGAGGTTTTTGAGAAATTTTCACAAATTACGTATGTTGTGATTTTTTATAAATTTTGATTCATGCGAGTATTTGAGTATATATCATGAGTACATCATTTTATTGGTTTGAAATAGTTTTGAGCAATTTTCACAGTTAAGGATTTTTTTTATTGATAAATTTGATTTTGTTCAAATATTCGAGTATATCTCTTCGTAAACTAATTCAATTTGTGGAATTTAACATCAAGTGTTGAGTACATCATTTTCTTGGTTGGAACAAGTTTTTGGGCAATTTTTACAGTTAAGTATGTTTGTTTATTTTTTGATAAATTTCGATTTTGTGTGAATACTTGAGTATATCTCTTCGTAATCAAATTCAATTTGTGGAATTTAATATTAAGTCTTGAGTACATCATTTTCTTGGTTTGAATAAGTTTTTAAGAAATTTTAACAAATTGCGTATGTTTTGTGATTTTTCATAAATTTCGATTTTGTTCGAGTATTCATGTATATGTCTTCGTAAACAAATTAAATTTGTGAAAATTAACATCAAGTGTTGAGTACATTATTTTCTTGGTTGGAAGAAGTTTTTGAGAAAATTTAAAAAATTACGTATGTTTTATTGTGATTTTATTATAAATTTTGATTTCGCTTGAATATCAGAGTATATGCCAAAAGGTACATCATTGGAACAAGTTTTTGAGCAATTTTCACAGTTAAGCAATTGATAAATTTCGCTTTTGTGCGAATATTCGAGTATATGTCTTTGTAAACAAATTCAATTTGTTGAATTTCACATCAAGTCTTGAGTACATAATTTTCTTGGTTAGAAGAAGTTTTTGAGAAATTCACAATTTACGTATTGATTTTTTGATAATTTTGATTTCATTCGAGTATTCGAGTATATGTCTCAAGTACATAATTTCCTTTGTTGGAAAAAAAATTTGAGCAATTTTCAAACTTAAGGACATTTTTTTTATTTTTTTTATAAATTTCGATTTGTGCGAGTATTCGAGTATGTTTGTGATTTTTTAACATCAAGTATAGTAGTAAATCATTTTCTTTGTTGGAAGAAGTTTTTGAAAAATTTCCACAAACTGCGTATGTTTGTGATTTTTTATAAATTTAAATTTCGTGCGAGTATTCGAGTATATGTCTTGAGTACATCATTTTCTTTATTGGAACAAGTTTTTGAGCAATTTTCACAGTTAAGAATGTTTTTTTATTTTCTAATAAATTTTGATTTCGTGCTAGTACTCGAGTATATCTCTTCATAAACAAATTCAATTCGTGGAGTTTAATATCAAGTTTCGAGTACATCATTTTCTTGGTTGGAAGATATTTTTGAGAAATTTTCACAAATTACGTATGTTTTGTGATTTTTTATATATTTCTATGTCGTGCGAGTATTCGAGTATATGTCTTGAGTACATCATTTTCTTGGATGGAAAAAGTTTTTGAGCAATTTTCAAAGTTATTTATGTTTTTTTTATTTTGTAATAATTTCGATTTTGTGCGAATATTCGTGTATATCTCTTCGTAAACAAATTCAATTTGTGGAATTTAACATCAAACCTTTAGTAAATCATTTTCTTGGTTGGAAGAAGTTTTTGAGAAATTTTCACAAATTACGTCTATTTTGTGATTTTTTTATAAATTTTGATTTCGTTCGAGTATTCGAGTATACGTCTTGAGTACATCATTTTCTTGGTTTGAATAAGATTTTGAGCAATTTTTACAGTTAAGGATGTTTTTTTATTTTTTAATAAATTTTGATTTTTTGTGATTATTCGAGTACAACTCTTCGTAAACAAATAGAATTTTGTGGAATTTAACATCAAGTCTTGAGTACATCATTTTCTTGGTTGGAAGAAGTTTTTGAGAAATTTTCATAAATTACGTATGTTTTGTGATTTGTTTATAAATTTCGATTCGTTTTAATATTTGAGTATATGTCTTGATTACATCATTTTCTTGGTTGGAAGAAGTTTTTTAGAAGTCTTCACAAATTACGTATGTTATATGATTTTTGGTAAATTTTGATTTCATGAGAATATTTGAGTATATAATTTTCTTGGTTGGTACAAGTTTTTGAGCAATTCTCACCGTAAATGACGTTTTTTTTATTTTTGGATAAATTTTGATTTTGTGCAAATATTCGACTATATGTCTTCGTAAACAAATTCAGTTTGTGGAATTTGACATCAAGTCTTGAGTACATCATCTTCTTTGTTGGAAGAAGTTTTTGAGAAATTTTCACAATTTTTGTAAGTTTTTACATTTTTTGATAAATTTCGATTTCATGCGTGTATTCGAGTATATATCCTGAGTATATCATTTTCTTGGTTAGAACAAGTTTTTGAACAATTTTCAAAGTTAAGTAATTTTTTGGTTTTTTTGATAAATTTCGATTTCGAACAAGTATTTCGAGTATATATCTTGAGTACATAATTTTCTTGGTTGGAACTAGTTTTTGAACAAATTACACAGTTAAGGAGGTTTTTTTTTATTTTTTTGATAAATTTTGATTTTGTGTGAATATTCTAGTATATGTCTTCGTAAACAAATTTAATTTATGGAATTTAACATCTAGTCTTGAGTACATTATTTTCTTTGTTGGAAGAAGTTTTGAGAAATTTCACAAATTACGTGTGTTTTATGATCTTTTATAAATTTTGATTTTGTGCGAGTATTCGAGTATAAGTCTTGATTACATCATTTTCTTGGTTGGAACAAGTTTTTGAACAATTTTCACTGTTAATGATTTTTTTTTGATAAATTTCAATTTTGTGCGACTATTCGAGTCTATGTCTTCGTAAACAAATTCAATTTTGAATTAAACGTCAAGTCTTGAGTACATCATTTTCCTGTTTGGTAGAAGTTTTTGAGAAATTTTCACAAATTATGTTTGTTTTGTGATTTTTTATAAATTTTGATTTTGTTCGAATATTTGAGTATAAGTCTTGAGTACCTCGTGTTCTTGGTTGGAACAAGTTTTTGAGCAATTTTCAATGGTAAGGATGCTTGTTTAATTTTTTTGATAAATTTCGATTTTGTGCGAATATTCTAGTATATGTTTTCGTAAACAAATTCAATATGTGGAATCTAGCATCAAGTTTTGAGTACATCATTTTCTTGGTTGGAAGAATTTTTGGGAAATTTTCACAAATTATGTTTGTTTAGTGATTTTTTTTCATAAATTTCGATTTTGTGCGAATATTTGAGTTTATGTCTTGAGTACAACATTTTCTTGCTTGGAACAAGTTTTTGAGCAATTTTCACAGTTAAGGATGTTATTTTTAATTTTTTTGATAAATTTCGATTTTGTGCGAATATTCGAGTATATGTCTTCGTAAACAAATTCAATTTGTGAAATCTAACATCAAGTTTTGAGTACATAATTTTTTTGGTTAGAAGAAGTTTTTTGATTTTTTTGACAAATTTCGATTTCGTGCGAGTATTCAAGTATATGCCTTGAGTACATCATTTTCTTTGTTGGAACAAGTCTTTTAGCAATTTTCAATGTTAAGGACGTTTTTTTTTTATTTTTTGATAAATTTTCATTTTGTAAGAATATTCGAGTACATGACTTCGTAAACAAATTCAATTTGCGGAATTTAACATCAAGTCTTGAGTACATCATTTTCTTTCTTGGAACAAATTTTTGAGAAAGTTTCACAAATTACGTATGTTTTGTGATTTTTTATAAATTTCGATTTCTTTCAAATATTCGAGTATGTGTCTTGAGTACATCATTTCTTGGTTGAAAGAAGTTTTTTAGAAATCTTTACAAATTACGTATGTTCTATGATTTTTGGTAAATTTCGATTTGCGTGCGAATATTCGAGTATATGTCTTGCGTATATCATTTTGTTTTTTGGAACAAGTTTTTTAGCAATATTCACAGTTAAGGACGTTTTTGTTTATTTATGGATAAATTTCGATTTTGTGCGAATATTCTAGTATATATTTTTGAAAACAAATTCAATTTGTGGAATCTAGCATCAAGTCTTGAGTACATCATTTTCTTGGTTGGAAGAAGTTTTTGGGAAATTTTCACAAATTATGTATGTTTTGTGATTTTTTTTTATAAATTTTGATTTTGTGTGAATATTCTAGTATATGTCTTGAGTACATCATTTATTGATTGCAAAAAGTTTTTAGGCAATTTTCACAGTTAACGATGTTTTTTTTTAAACTTTTGTGATAAATTTCGATTTTGTGCGAATATTCTAGTATATGTTTTCGTAAACAAATTCAATTTGTTGAATCTAGCATCAAGTCCTGAGTACATCATTTTCTTGGTTGAAAGAAGTTTTTGGGAAATTTTCACAAAATATGTATGTATAGTGATTTATTTTTCATAAATTTCGATTTCGTGCGAATATTCGACTTTATGTCTTGAGTACATTTTCTTGGTTGGAACAAGTTTTTGAGCAATTTTCATAGGTAATGATGTTTTTTTTTTATTTTTTTGATAAATTTCGATTTTGTGCGAATATTCAAGTATATTTTTCGTAAACAAATTCAATTTGTGGAATCTAGCATCAAGTCTTGAGTACATCATTTTCTTGGTTGGAAGAAGTTTTTGAGAAATTTTCACAAATTATGTATGTTTTGTTATTTTTTTTATAAATTTCGATTTCGTGTGAATATTCGAGTATATGTCTTGAGTACATAATTTCTTGGTTGGAAAAGGTTTTTAGGCAATTTTCTCAGTTAAGGTTGATTTTTTTTTAATTTTTGTGATAAATTTCGATTTTTTGCTAATATTCTAGTATATGTCTTCGTAAACAAATTCAATTTGTGGAACCTAACATCAAGTCTTGAGTATTTTCTTAGTTGGAAGAAGTTTTTGAGAAATTTTCACAATTTACGTAAGTTTTTTTGATTTTTTGATAAATTTCGATTTCGTGCGAGTATTCAAGTATATGTCTTGAGTACATCTTTTTTCTAGGTTGGAACAAGTCTTTGAGCAATTTTCAATGTTAAGGACGTTTTTTATTTTTGGATAAATTTTGATTTTGTGAATATTCGAGTATATTTCTTCGAAAACAAATTCAATTTGCGGAATATAACATCAAGTCTTGAGTACATCATTTTCTTTGTTGGAAGAAGTTTTGAGAAATTTTCACAAATTACATATGTTTTGTGAATTTTTATAAATTTCGATTTCGTTTGAATAGACGAGTATATGTCTTGATTACTTCATTTTCTTGGTTGGAAGAAGTTTTTTAGAAGTTTTCACAAATTACGTATGTTTTATGATTTTTGGTAAATTTTGATTTCGTGCGAATATTTGAGTATATATCTTGAGATAATTTTCTTGGTTGGTACAAGTTTTTGAGCTATTCTCATCGTAAATGACGTTTTTTTATTTTTGGATAAATTTTGATTTTGTGCGAATATTCGACTATATGTCTTCGTAAACAAATTCAGTTTATGGAATTTGGCATCAAGTCTCTAGTACTTCATCTTCTTTGTTGGAAGAAGTTTTTGAGAAATTTTCACAATTTTTGTAAATTTTTTCATTTTTTGATAAATTTCGATTTCATGCGTGTATTCGAGTATATATCTTGAGTATATCATTTTCTTGGTTGGAACAAGTTTTTGAACAATTTTCACATTTAACTAATTTTATGGTTTTTTGAAAAATTTCGATTTCGTAAAAGTATTCGAGCATATATGTTGAGTACATCATTTTCTTGGTTGGAACAAGTTTTTGAGTAATTTCCACAGTTAAGGAGGTTTTTTTTTATTTTTTTGATAAATTTCGATTTTGTGTGAATATTGTAGTATATGCCATCGTAAACAAATTCAATTTGTGGAATTTAACATCAACTCTTGAGTACATCATTTCTTTGTTGGAAGAAGTTTTTGAGAAATTTCACAAATTACGTATCTTTTGTGATCTTTTATAAATTTTCATTTCGTGCGAGTCTTCGAGTATAAATTTTCATTTCGTGCGAGTCTTGAGTACATCATTTTCTTGGTTGGAAGAAGTTTTTGGTAAAATTTCACAAATTATGTATACTTTGTGATTTTTTTTCATAAATTTTGATTTTGTGCGAATATTCGAGTTTATGTCTTGAGTACATCATTTTCTTGGTTGGAACATGTTTTTGAGCAATTTTCATAGGTAATGATGTTTTTTTATTTTTTTGATAAATTTCGATTTTGTGCGAATATTTGAGTATATGTCTTCGTAAACAAATTCAATTTGTAGAATCTAGCATCAAGTCTTGAGTACATCATTTTCTTGGTTGGAAGAAGTTTTTGGGAAATTTTCACAAATTATGTATGTTTTGTGATTTTTTTTCATAAATTTTGATTTCATACGAATATTCGAGTTTATGTCTTAAGTACATCATTTTCTTGGTTTGAACCAGTTTTTGAACAATTTTCAAATGTAAGGATGTTTTTTTTTTATTTTTTTGATAAATTTCGATTTTGTGCGAATATTCTAGTATATGCTTTCTTAAACAAATTCAATTTGTGGAATCTAACATCAAGTCTTGAGTACATCATTTTCTTGGTTGGAAGAAGTTTTTGGGAAATTTTCACAAATTATGTATGTATTGTGATTTATTTCATAAATTTTGATTTCGTGCGAATATTCGAGTTTATGTCTTGAGTACATCATTTTCTTGATTGTAACAAGTTTTTGAGCAATTTTCACAGGTAAGGATGTTTTTTTTATTTTTTTGATAAATTTCGATTTTGTGCGAATATTCTAGTATATGTGTTTGTAAACAAATTCAATTTGTGGAATCTAACATCAAGTGTTGAGTACATCATTTTCTTGGTTGGAAGAAGTTTTTGAGAAATGTTCACAAATTATGTATGTTTTGTGATTTTTTTTATAAATTTTGATTTCTTGTGAATATTTAAGTATATGTCTTGAGTACATCATTTTCTTGGTTGGAAAAAGTTTTTAGCCAATTTTCACCGTTAAGGATTTTTTTTTATTTTTGTGACAAATTTCGATTTTGTACGAATATTCGAGTATATGTCTTCGTTAACAAATTCAAATTATGGAATCTAACATCAAGTCTTGAGTACATAATTTTCTTTGTTGGAAGAAGTTTGAGAATTTCTCACAATTTACGTAAGTTTTTTTGATTTTTTGATAAATTTCGATTTCGTAGGAGTATTCAAGTATATGTCTTGAGTACATCATTTTCTTGGTTGGAACAAGTCTTTGAGCAATTTTCAATGTTAAAGACGTTTCTATATTTTTGTGTAAATTTCCATTTTGTGCGAATATTTGATAAATTTTGATTTCGTGCGACTATTCGAGTTCATGTCTTCGTAAACAAATTCATTTTGTGGAATTTAACGTCAAGTCTTGAGTACATAATTTTCTTGGTTGGAAGAAGTTTTTGAGAAATTTTCACAAATTAGGTATGTTTAGTGATTTTTATAAATTTTGATTTCGTTCGAATATTCGAGTATAAGTCTTGAGTACCTCGTTTTCTTGGTTGGAAGAAGTTTTTGAGCAATTTCACAGGTAAGGATGTTTTTTTTATTTTTATGATAAATTTCGATTTTGTGCGAATATTCTAATATATGTTTTCTTAAACAAATTCAATTTGTGGAATCTAGCATCAAGTCTTTACTACATCATTTACTTGGTTGGAAGAAGTTTTTGGGAAATTTTCACAAATTATGTATGTATTGTGATATGTTTTCATAAATTTCGATTTTGTGCGAATATTCGAGTTTTCGAGTTTATGTCTTGAGTACATCATTTTCCTGGTTGGAACAAGATTTTGAGCAATTTTCACAGGTAAGGCTTTTTTTTTTATTTTTTTTGATAAATTTTGATTTTGTGCGAATATTCTAGTATATGTTTTCGTAAACAAATTCAATTTGTGGAATCTAGCAACAAGTCTTGAGTACATCATTTTCTTGGTTGGAAGAAGTTTTTGAGAAATTTTCACAAATTATGTATGTTTTGTGATTTTTTTTTATAAATTTTGATTTTGTGTGAATATTCAAGTATATGTCTTGAGTACATCATTTATTGGTTGCAAAAAGTTTTTAGGCAATTTTCACAGTTAATGATGTTTTTTTCAAACTTTTGTGATAAATTTCGATTTTATGCTAATATTCTAGTATATATCTTCGTAAACAGATTTAATTTATGGAATCTAACATCAAGTCTTGAGTATATAATTTTCTTGGTTGGAAAAAGTTTTTGAAAAATTTCACAATTTACGTAAGTTTTATTGATTTTTTGATA
Organism: Haberlea rhodopensis; assembly: GCA_907163345.1. NCBI lineage: Eukaryota > Viridiplantae > Streptophyta > Magnoliopsida > Lamiales > Gesneriaceae > Haberlea > Haberlea rhodopensis. Next base: position 73,018 of record CAJQUN010001012.1, read on the forward strand.
AATTTCGATTTCGTGCGAGTATTCAAGTATGTCTTGAGTACATCATTTTCTGGGTTGGAACAAGTCTTTGAGCAATTTTCAATGTTAAGGACGTTTTTTTTTATTTTTGGATAAATTTTCATTTTGTGCGAATATTCGAGTATAAGTCTTCTAAACAAATTCAATTTGCGGAATTTAAAATCAAGCCTTGAGTAAATCATCTTCTTTGTTGGAAGATGTTTTTGAGAAATTTTTCACAAATTACGTATGTTTTGTGATTTTTTATAAATTTTGATTTCGTTTGAATATACGATTATATGTCTTGATTACATCATTTTCTTGGTTGAATGAAGTTTTTTAGAAGAAGTCTTCACAAATTACGTATGATTTATGATTTTTGGTAAATTTTGGTTTTCGTGCTAATATTCGACTATATGTCTTCGTAAACAAATTCAGTTTGTAGAATATGACATCAAGTCTTGAGTACTTCATCTTCTTTGTTGGAAGAAGTTTTTGAGAAATTTTCACAATTTTTGTATGTTTTTTCATTTTTTGATAAATTTCGATTTCATGCGTGTATTCGAGTATATATCTTGAGTATATCATTTTCTTCTTGGAACAAGTTTTTGAAAAAATTTCATAGTTAACTAATTTTATGGTTTTTTGATAAATTTCGATTTCGTACAAGTATTCGAGTATATATCTTGAATAGATCATTTTCTTGGTTGAAACAAGTTTTTGAGCAATTTTCATATGTAAGGATGTTTTTTTATTTTTTTGATAAATTTTGATTTTGTGCGAATATTCTAGTATATGCTTTCTTAAACAAATTCAATTTGTGGAATCTAACATCAAGTCTTGAGTACATCATTTTCTTGGTTGGAAGAAGTTTTTGGGAAATTTTCACAAATTTTGATTTTGTGCGAATATTCTAGTATATGCTTTCTTAAACAAATTCAATTTGTGGAATCTAACATCAAGTCTTGAGTACATCATTTTCTTGGTTGGAAGAAGTTTTTGTGAAATTTTCACAAATTATGTATGTATTGTGATTTATTTCATAAATTTTGATTTCGTGCGAATATTCTAGTTTATGTCTTGAGTACATCATTTTCTTGATTGGAACAAGTTTTTGAGCAATTTTCACAGGTAAGGATGTTTTTTTTTATTTTTTGATAAATTTTGATTTTGTGCTAATATTCTAGTATATGTTTTCGTAAAAAAATTCAATTTGTGGAATCTTGCATCAAGTCTTGAGTACATCATTTTCTTAGTTGGAAGAAGTTTTTGAGAAATTTTCACAAAGTATGTATGTTTTGTGATTTTTTTTTATAAATTTTGATTTCGTATGAATATTCGAGTATATGTCTTGAGTACATCATTTTCTTGGTTGCAAAAAGTTTTTAGGCAATTTTCACAGTTAAAGATGTTTTTTTAAAAAATTTTGTGATATATTTCGATTTTGTGCGAATATTCTTGTATATGTCTTCGTAAACAAATTCAATTTGTAGAATCAAACATCAAGTCTTGAGTACATAATTTTCTTTGTTGGAAGAAGTTTTTGAGAAATTTTCAAAAATTACATATGTTTTGTGATTTTTTATAAATTTCGATTTTTGTGCGAGTATTCGAGTATATGTCTTGAATACATAATTTTCTAGGTTGGAACAAGTTTTTGAGCAATTTTCACAGTTAATGATACTTTTTTATTGTTTGATAAATTTCGAGTTTGTGTATTATTCGAGTATATGTCTTCGTAAACAAATTCAGTTTGTGGAATTTGAAATCAAGTCTTTAGTACATCATTTTCTTGGTTAGAAGAAGTTTTTGAGAAATTTTCACAATTTTTGTAAGTTTTTTGATTTTTTGATAAATTTCGATTTCTTGCGAGTATTCGAGTATAAGTCTTGAATATATCATTTTCTTGGTTGGAACAAGTTTTTGAGCAATCTTCATAGTTAAAAGACGTTTTTTTATTTTTGGATAAATTTTGATTTTTGCAATATTCGAGTATGTCTTCGTAAACGAATTCAAATTATGGAATTTAACATCAAGTTTTGAGTACATAATTTCTTGGTTGCAAGAAGTTTTTGAGAAATTTTCACAAATTTTGTATGTTTTTTGATTTTTTTATAAATTTTGATTTCGTTCGAATATTCGAATATATGTCTTGAGTACATCATTTTCTTGGTTGGAACATGTTTTTGAGCAATTTTCAAAGTTAAGGACGTTTTTTTTGGATAAATTTCGATTTTGTGCGAATATTCGAGTATGTCTTCCTAAACAAATTCAAATTGTTGAATGTAACATCAAGTCTTGATTACATCATATTTTTTGTGGGAAGAAGTTTTTGAGAAATTTTGACAAATTATGTATGTTTTGTGATTTATTATTAATTTCGATTTCGTGCGAATATTCGAGTTATGTCTTGAGTACATCATTTTCTTGGTTGGAACAAGTCTTTGAGCAATTTTCAATGTTAAGAACGTTTTTTTATTTTTGGATAAATTTTCATTTGCAAATATTCGAGTATATGTCTTCGTAAACATATTCAATTTGCCGAATTTAAAATCAAGTTTTGAGTAAATAATTTTCTTGGTTGGAATAAGTTTTTGAGAAATTTTCACAATTTGCACATGTTTTTTGATTTTTTAATAAATTTCGATTTCGTGCGAGTATTCGAGTATATGTCTTGAGTTATCATTTTCTTGGTTGAATAAGTTTTTGAGCAATTTTCACAGTTAATGATGTTTTTTTATTTTTTGATAAATTTCGATTTTATGAGAATATTCGAGTATATCTCTAAGGTAAACAAATTCAAATTTTGGAATTTAACGTTAAGACTTGAGTAAATCATTTTTTTTGGTAGTAAGAAGTTTTTTTAAAAATCTTCCAAAATTACATATGTTTTGTGATTTTTTTTATAAATTTTGATTTCATGCGAATATTCGAGTATATATATTGAGTACATCATTTTCTTTTTTGGAACAGGTTTTGAGCAATATTTAAGGTTAAGGATGTTTTTTTTTATTTTTTGATAAATTTTGATTTTGTGCGAATATTCGAGTATATGTCTTCGTAAACAAATTCAATTTGTGGAATTAAACAACAAGTCTTGAGTACATCATTTCTTGGTTGGAACATGTTTTTGAGCAATATTCATAGTTAAGGACGCTTTTTGTATTTTTTGATAAATTTTAATTTGCGACTATTCGAGTATATGTCTTCGTAAACAAATTCAATTGGTGGAATTTAACGTCAAGTCTTGAATAAGTATTTTCTCTGGTGGGAAGAAATTTTTGAGAAATTTTCACAAATTATGTATGTTTTGTGATTTTTTTATAAATTTTGATTTCGTTAACATATTCGAGTATAAGTCTTGAGTACCTCGTTTTCCGGGTTTGAACAAGTTTTTGAGCAATTTTCACAGATAAGGATGTTTTTTTTAGATAAATTTTGATTTTTTGCGAATATTGCGAATATTCGAGTAAACAAATGCAATTTATGGAATCTAGCATCAAATTTTGAGTACATCATTTTCTTTGCTGGAAAAAGTTTTTGAGAAATTTTCACAAATTATGTATGTTTTTGTGATTTTTTTATAAATTTCGATTTCGTGCGAATATTCGAGTTTATGTCTTGAGTACATCATTTTCTTGATTGGAACAAGTTTTTGAGCAATTTTCACAGGTAAGGATGTTTTTTTTTTTTGTTTTTTTGATAAATTTTGATTTTGTGCTAATATTCTAGTATATGTTTTCGTAAACAAATTCAATTTGTGGAATCTAACATCAAGTCTTGAGTACATAATTTTCTTGTTGGAAGAAGTTTTTGAAAAATTTTCGCAATTTACGTAAATTTTTTGATTTTTTGATATATTTCGATTTCGTGTGAGTATTCAAGTATATGTCTTGAGTATATCATTTTTTTTTGGGATAAATTTCCATTTTGTGAGAATATTCAATTATATGTCTTCGTAAACAAATTCAATTTGCGGAATTTAACATCAAGTCTTGAGTACATCATTTCTTTGTTGGAAGAGTTTTTGAGAAAGTTTCACAAATTACATATGTTTTGTGATTTTTTATAACTTTCGATTTCGTTCGAATATTCGAGTATATGTCTTGAGTACATCATTTTCTTGGTTGGAAGAAGTTTTTTTAGAAATCTTCACAAATTACGTATGTTTTATGATTTTTGGCAAATTTTGATTTTTTTGCGAATATTCGAGTATATGTCTTGCGTATATCATTTTGTTTTTTGGAACAAGTTTTTGAGCAATATTCACAGTTAAGGACGTTTTTTTTTATTTTTTGATAAATTTCGATTTTGTGCGAATATTCAAGTATATGTTTTCGTAAACAAATTCAATTTGTGGAATCTAGCATCAAGTCTTGGTTGGAAGAAGTTTTTGGGAAATTTCACAAATTATGTATGTTTTGTGATGATTTTTTTTCATAATTTCGATTTTCTGTGAATATTCGAGTTTATGTCTTGAGTACATCATTTTCTTGGTTGGAACAAGTTTTTGAGCAATTTCACAGGTAATGATGTTTTTTTTATTTTTTGATAAATTTCGATTTTGTGCGAATATGCTAGTATATGTTTTCGTAAACAAATTAATTTTTTGGAATCTAGCATCAAGTCTTGAGTACATCATTTTCTTGGTTGGAAGAAGTTTTTGGGAAATTTTCACAAATTATGTATGTTTTGTGATTTTTTTTCATAAATTTTGATTTCGTGCGAATATTCGAGTTTATGTTTTGAGTACATCATTTTCTTGGTTGGAACAAGTTTTTGAACAATTTTAACAGGTAAGGATGTTTTTTTTATATTTTTGATAAATTTCGATTTTGTGCGAATATTCCAGTATATGTTTTCGTAAACAAATTCAATTTGTGGAATCTAGCATCAAGTCTTGAGTACATCATTTTCTTGGTTCGAAGAAGTTTTTGAGAAATGTTCACAAATTATGTATGTTTTGTGATTATTTTTATAAATTTTGATTTCTTGTGAATATTCGTGTATATGTCTTGAGTACATCATTTTCTTGGTTGGAAAAAGTTTTTAGCCAATTTTCACAGTTCAGGATGTTTTTTTTTATTTTTGTGATAAATCGATTTTGTACGAATATTCGAGTAAATGTCTTCGTAAACAAATTCAATTTACGTAAGTTTTTTGATTTATTGATAAATTTCGATTTCGTGTGAGTATTCAAGTATATGTCTTGAGTACATCATTTTCATAGTTGGAACAAGTCTTTAAGCAATTTTCAATGTTAATGACGTTTTTTTTATTTTGGATAAATTTCCATTTTGTGCAAATGTTCGAATATGTCTTCGTAAACAAATTCAATTTTCTGAATTTAACATCAAGTGTTGAGTACATCATTTTCTTTGTTGGAAGAAATTTTTTAGAAAGTTTCAGAAATTACGTATGTTTTGTGATTTTTATAAATTTCGATTTCGTTCGAATATTCGAGTATATGTCTTGAGCATCATTTTCTTGGTTGTAAGAAGTTTTTTAGAAATCTTTACAAATTACGTATGTTTTAGATTTTTGATAAATTTTGATTTTCGTGCGGATATTCGAATATATGTCTTGCGTATATCATTTTGTTATTTGCAACAAGTTTTTAGCAAAATTCACAGTTAAGGACATTTTTTTTTATTTTTTGATAAATTTCGATTTTGTGCGAATATTCTAGTATATGTTTTCGTAAACAAATTCAATTTGTGAAATCTAGCATCAAGTCATGAGTACATCATTTTCTTGGTTGGAAGAAGGTTTTGGGTTTTCACAAATTATGTATGTTTTGTGATTTTTTTTCATAAATTTCGATTTCGTACGAATATTCGTGTTTATGACTTGAGTTCTTGGTTGGAACAAGTTTTTGAGCAATTTTCACACGTAATGATGTTTTTTTATTTTTTGATAAATTTCGATTTTGTGCGAATATTCTAGTATATGTTTCGCAAACAAATTCAATTTGTGGAATCTAGCATCAAGTCTTGAGTACATCATTTTCTTGGTTGGAAGAAGTTTTAGAGAAATGTTCACAAATTATGTATGTTTTGTGATTTGTTTTATAAATTTCGATTTCGTGTGAATATTCGAGTATATGTCTTTTGTACATAATTTCTTGGTTGGAAAAAGTTTTTAGCCAATTTTCACAGTTAAGGATGTTTTTTTTTTACTGTTTGTTTTAAATTTCGATTTTATGCGTATTCTAGTATATGTCTTCGTATACAAATTCAATTTGTGGAATCTAACATCAAGTCTTGAGTACCTAATTTTCTTGGTTGGAAGAAGTTTTTCAGAAATTTTCACAATTTACGTAAGTTTTTTGATAAATTTCGATTTCGTGTGAGTATTTAAGTATATGTCTTGAGTACATAATTTTCCTAAGCAATTTTCAATGTTAATGACGTTTTTTTTATTTTTGGATAAATTTCAATTTTTGTGAGTATATGTCTTCGTAAACAAATTTAATTAGCGGAACTTAACATCAAGTGTTGAGTAAATCATTTTCTTTGTTGGAAAAAGTTTTTGAGAAAGTTTCACAAATTACGTATGTTTTGTGATTTTTTTATAAATTTCGATTTCGTTCGAATATTCGAGTATATGTCTTGAGTTCATCATTTTCTTGGTTGGAAGAAGTTTTTTAGACATCTTTAAAAGTTACGTAGGTTTATGATTTTTGGTAAATTTTGATTTTCGTGCGAATATTCGAGTATATGTCTTGCGTATATCATTTTGTTTTTTGGAACAAGTTTTTTAGCAATATTCAAAGTTAAGGACATTTTTCTTATTTTTTGATAAATTTCGATTTTGTGCGAATATTCTAGTATATGTTTTCGTAAACAAATTCAATTTTTGGAATATTGCATCAAGTCTTGAGTAAATCATTTTCTTGGTTGGAAAAAAGTTTTGGGAAATTTTCACAAATTATGTAAGTTTTGTGATTTTTTTTCATAAATTTCGATTTCTTGCGAATATTTGAGTGTATGTCTTGAGTTCATCATTTCTTGGTTGGAACAAGTTTTTGAGCAATTTTCACCGGTAATTATGTTTTTTATTTTTTTGATAAATTTCGATTTTGTGCGAATATTCTAGTATATGTTTTCGTAAACAAATTCAATTTGTGGAATCTAGCATCAAGTCTTGAGTACATCATTTTCTTGGTTGGAAGAAGTTATTGAGAAATCTTCCCAAATTATGTATGTTTTCTTTGGTTGAGATCGGTGCCACGATAGATATGTCAGTGTTGGGCATATGCTTTGGCTGGGATTATTGCCACGATAGGTATGCTACATATGCTTTGGCATGAGAGATATACGCCGGTTGGGTATATGCTCTGGCTGTTATAACATGTAAAGACGGTACTATGATATGTGCTGCTAATATGAAGATGTGAGGAGGTTCCACTGACATATTGAGCTGAGATAGACATATCATATTGGTCTGGTTATAACAGGATGATGAATGAGACATGTCATGACATATTTGCATTTGATGATGCATGATACATGACAATCACATTTGATGTTTATAGTGCTTTATCGTTTATGTTTTGTATTGATATCGTACTGGGATGGTTTTGTATCTATACTCATGTTGTGGGATTGTTTCTGTAGGGATTCATAGACGTGGGAGGACGGGATTGTGAGTCTCTTCCGCTGCGAGTTGAACCACTGCATAGGAGTTGTACTAGTCTAGGTTGTTTTACGGTACATATGATGTATATTATGATAGGATTTGTGTAAGTATTGTAACAACCTAACATGAGTAAACTCTTAATCAGTGCATGTTTTACTTAATTCTTACTCACATATATATAATGAACTAATACATAATGAATTAAGTAACGAGGACCATGTGCTAAGTCCGCCTGGATACGTTTGGCAGAATTCCAGTTAGCGAAAAAAGCTATGATGTGGTGGAAAGCCACATTGATTGAGCTGAGAGCTCAAGGACAGACAGTGAATTGGGATGTGTTCCGAACTCGATTTCTTGATCACTATTTCTCTGTAGCTGCTAGGCAGAGGAAAGAAGATGAGTTCACAAATTTGAGACAGGGATCAATGACAGTGTCTGATTATGCGGTGCAGTATTCTTCATTGTTACGGTATGTACCACATATCGCTGCAAACACAAAGGCAAAGATCAGACAGTTTGTGAAGGGCTTGAGACCTGAGTTGTTTGATAGGGTAATTTCTAACAACCCTACGTCATATGAAGAAGCATCGACGAGAGCTGAGATGGCTGAGATTGACGTTGGTGTGTACAAGGATGTAGGACAATCCTAACCACCTACATCAGAAAGTATGAGACCGAGAGGAGAACCGTTTAAATCATCACGAGGAGGTGCATCTTCCTCTAGATTTAGTGGAAAGCGGTTTACCATGCGAAAGGGTGGTGAACGAGGTACCAAGGGATGATCCCAAGGTAGTAGCAGTAGCAGTGGTCGAGGGTTACAATGTTTTAAATGTGCATGGCCACATTTTAAAAGAGATTGTCCACAACTTGATACTCCAGTTTGCTTTCGTTGGGGAAGGACATGACACATGATTAGAGATTGTCCTCAAGTTGGGGGACACCAGATGAGAGGGAATGTGTCAAAAAGTACAGTGCAGCAGAGACCACAAGGTGTTCCACGGACTGGTGGAGGACAGAGAGCAGGACCACCTCAGGCTCAGGTGTATGCACTGAACAAGGAGCATGCAGAGGCAACTCCTGATGATGTGATTGCGGGTAAGTGTAGTTTATTTACTTATCCTGCTTTACTTTTGATTGATACTGGTGCGTCACATTCCTTTATTGCACAAGCGTTTATTGATCGGTATCATATATGCTCGTCTCCAATGTTGATGCCTCTATATGTCTCGACACCCATGGGAACTACTGTGATGGCTTGTCAGAGTGTGTCTGATTGTGTTATTCAATTTGATGTTGAGTATGGAATACAGGCTGATTTGATTGTTTTAGACATGATGGATTTTGATTGTATTATGGGTATTGATGTGTTGAGTATAAAACTGTCGTAGATTGTTGTCAAAAGACAGTGAGATTTCAGTCTGATACGGGAAACCAATGGATAAAGATGGACAAGGATCACGTGCCAAGATTCCATTGATATCGGCTCTTCGAATGTCCCGTTTGTTAGAACGTGGACATACGGGATATGTGATTTATGCTGTGGATGTCACAGATAAGAAAGTAGAAAGAAGAGTTGATGATATACCAGTGGTTGCAGAGTATGCAGATGTATTTCCAGATGAGATTCCTAGATTTCCACCAAGTCGAGAAGTGGAATTTGGTATTGAGTTAGTGCCTGGTACTTCTGCAATTTCACGAGCACCATATATCGAATGGCACCATCTGAATTAAGAGAGTTGAAAACTCAAGTACAAGATCTATTGGACAAGGGGTACACGTCCTAGTGTATCGCCTTGGGGTGCTCCGGTATTGTTTGTCAAGAAGAAGGATGGTTCAATGCGACTTTGCATTGACTATAGACAGTTGAACAAGGTAACCATAAAGAATAAATATCCTCTTCCTCGTATTGATGATTTGTTTGATCAGTTACAGGGATCTATTATCTATTCTAAGATTGATTTGAGATCAGGTTATCATCAGATACGTGTGAGGGAAGGAGATGTACAGAAGACGGCATTTAGAACTCGCTATGGACATTATGAGTTTCTAGTGACGCCATTTGGTGTGACGAATGCTCCAGCTGTCTTCATGAGCTTGATGAATCGAGTTTTCCAGGAATACCTTGATCAATTTGTCATTGTATTCATTGATGATATACTAATCTATTCTCGGAGTGAAAACGAACATGTCCAACAGTTACATCTGGTGTTACAGTTATTGAGGACACATCAGTTATATGACAAACTCAGTAAGTGTGAGTTTTGGTTGACCAGTGTAAGATTTTTGGGACATGTGATCTCTAAAGATGGTATATTAGTTGATCCGAGGAAGATAAAAGCGGTGTTGAATTGGTCATCACCTACTTCTGTGCCAGAGATTCGTAGTTTCTTAGGTTTGGCTGGATACTATAGACGGTTTGTTGAAGGATTTTCAGCAATTGCCAAACCGCTCACACAGCTGACACAGAAGGGAGTACCATTTCTATGGTCAGACGCATGTGAGCATAGTTTTCAGGAATTGAAACATCGGTTAACTACTGCTCCAGTATTGATTATTCCATCAGAGCATGACAGGTTTGCTCTTTACACTGATGCATCATTACTTGGTTTGGGTTGTGTTTTGATGCAGGATAAACATGTAGTGACTTATGCATCACGACAGTTGAAGCCACATGAAATGAAATATCCAGTACATGATCTGGAGTTAACTGCATTGTCTTTGCCTTGAAGATATGGCGACATTATTTATATGGTACGTCGTTTACCATATATACCGATCATAAAAGTTTAAAGTTTTTATTCACTCAAGCAGAGTTGAATATGAAGCAAAGGAGATGGATGGATCTTTTAAAAGATTATAATTGTGAGATCGAATATCATCCAGGAAAGGCTAATCTCACAGCATATGTCTTAAGTCGAAAAGTCCACAATACTGCTGATGAGATGATGCAATTTATCAGCTTTAATGACTTCTTGTTGTACCTTGGGTTATGACTATGATATTGAAACAGTACCAGTACGGGTAGCAACATTGTTGGTTGAACCCGATATCTTTGAGAAAATCAGAACGGCACAAGTTATTGATGATGAGGTACAGCACTGGAAGGAAATGTTATGTCAAGGAAAAATGATCGCTTTTATTTTAAATAGTATTTTCGAGTGTAGCGATTCTATACCGCAAGTACACGGTGTCAAGTTTTAGTATAATGAAATTAGAAGTACGAGTGTCGAACCCACGAGGACTAGGAAATAAGTACCAAACACCACTAGTTTAACTATATTTAGCCTACGAAAATTGGTTATAACTAATTAACTGATTTAACTAATTAACTCAATAATAAATCCAAACAAACGATAGAGAATGAGAATAAAATCAATAGAGACAATTATCAAGACTTTCGGTTCACCTATGTAATCCCCCACAATTCGCCTATTAGTTAAGAATTAAATTCAAACAATCTAAGGTGACGAGTTTTCCTAATTCACTTGCTATACCTTGGTCCGGCTATAACAAATCTAATACTAACGTAACAATAAGCCACTCTCGTACCCTTATTGAACAATTAATATTGTAAATCGATCTATGGAAACTTCTAGTCTTCGATTTTGGTAAATCTATTGCTATCACACATGAATTTGACTTTATCTCTCGAGCTCAATCTGAAATCCACGGCATAAATCACTATATCGAATTCCAATTTTATCTCTCGATCTCAATTGTAATTTAATATCATTCAAGGATGGCCAAACCCTTAAAAGCATGAAGAACAATGATATATGCACTTAGATAATAAGAATCAATAAAAACATTAAAATTAAATCATGGGTTCATAACATAGGATCCCCTAAGTCTTGATAATAAACTTAGCTTAGCAACATATTCAAAATCAAATGCAAAATTGTATTTTTCAACATCAAAAGCATAAGAAAATTAAATAGAAACAAACAAAGTTTAGAAATACATATAAACTAGCGATGTTGAATCGCGTCGTCAACCCCGTATCTCCATCTCTTCCTTTGGCCGTGCTCTTTACTGTACGTGACTTGCAATTCCTTAACGAAAATTCTCGTGCATGAAGTTACGTGAATTTCTTCTACGTTGCTGCTCTCTTCTGGCCGTTGCTTCTCTCGCTTTTCTCAATTACCGTAACTCTCTTTCAATCTGCTCACCTTTTCTCCTTCTCCGAAGTGCTATGTAATCTGTTCCTCTCTTAACTCTCCTCCTTTCCCGTTAACTCCTCCTTTTTTTTCAATCCCGTGCGTCTATTCTCCTCCTCACTCACGTAAATCTCCTCTCCTGCTCACTCACATCACTCTTTTCTCTTTTCTTCTGTCTTGTTCTCACATCCAGAATGAATCTTTTCCTTGAACAATTCTGTTATTCACGTGTCTTACTCCCTTCGCCTCTATCTGCTCACGTTTATCCTCCTTTCTGTTCGTCCAGAATTCTTACGTCTCTTTTCTGTTCTTTCTTTCTTGTTGCACGTCTCTCCCTTATTTACGTCTCGGACTCCTCTTCTCCCGTAAACTCCTGCTGCCCTCCAACTCTTCTTTTACAGCATGAGTTTCACGTCTCATATTTTTAGCACAACTTGAGCTTCTCTTCTTTTTCTCTTTTAGCCTTGGCCACTTTGGGTCTTAATTAGATTTTTTTTTTCAAGGCTTTATCTATCTTTTTCTTTTCTCATTCATCAATTTTTTCAATAATAAGCTCATCAAAGTATAGCAATTTATGTGCGTCTAATGAGATTCGTTATACTCCCTTTAGGTAAGGATGAATTCTTTCAATTTAAGTTCATAAAGGTGGGTATAATGAGTTGCCAAAAAAATGTTGAATGGGGGCTAATAGTATGTTCAACATACTCCATTCTTTTGCAATTAGGCTCAAAATGGGACACTAGAGATTGATGTAAACATGGTAAGCTTTAAAGGCTCAAACGGTCCAAAGATCGCCTAAATCATTTCCAAGTCAAGTTTATAACTATAAATTTTTGCCTTGAAGTGTTATCATCAAATAGTTTCAAGGTATTCTAAGATGCTCAAAAATAATTCATCAAATTCACAAAATTTTCACTACTACAAGTGCAATTCACAAGATTATGACTCAAATGTGCTCAAAATATTCCTCATCTTTGACATACTACTTAAAACAAGATATTCACAAACAAATTTTACAATCATCAAAACTCAAGTTGACATGCAAAGTGAGACTAATATCATCATTGAATAGAGACCACTACTATGATTTATTCTTATCTTACTAATTGAACTCATAAAATAAAATAAAAATTAGCTCATAATAATCAGACGATTCAAGTGTCAATTAAGCACACAACATGTGGATAAAACAAGTAAACATGCAAGCCACTCCCCCAAACTTAAATCAAATATTGTCCTCAATGTTTAAAAGAATCAAAAGGGAAAAAGTAAACTCCCCTGATCAAGACGCTTGCATGAGGGTTGAGGAAGATTGACTCTTGAAAGTTCCACTGTTGTAGGGGTTCATCTCTTCAACTGAGTACCTTGCAAGAGAAGAATGCAAATAGTAAAATAGTCACCTCTAGAGATAAACAAACTAAATGCTAAAACTGAAAATCAAATAACAAAACTGAATAGCAAAAGGATACGCTTGGGTAGCCTCCCAAGAAGCGCTGATTTCTAGTCGTCGGCTTGACCATCAGAAGCAACCATCATTCTAGTCGTCGGTTTGAGTGATCATCGTCATGAAACCCAACTTGATTCATCTCATCTTCTCTAGTAGGTATCATCTCATTCTCTTGGCAGCTTGCTGATAAGGTTTCCATGAGGCTCACCATTTGCTGCTCCAGATGACGCATTGAGTTGGTCGACTTTCAATCTTTGTCTCACATGATGCCATAAACCTGAGTAACGTATCCTCTAAATGAGCACTGACTTCCGCAGAACTGTCACTCGTCTCTCCCTGATGTTCAAGTGGTGGGTCTGTAAAATGAGGGTTGTGAGGCTTTGGTGGGTATTGGTGGCGCCAACCCTGCAGTGAAGGATTCCGATGCCACCGGTAGTCGAAGTTCGCCATGTCATTAAACAAGTGCAATACATTGTCTTCATCTCTATCAACCAAAGGACTACCAGTTGCCAAAGCTTCGTTGAATATCCATCCTTGTGTGTCCGCATCCAAACCACTGAAAAAATATTGCAGACGAGTGTAGTTTGGAAAGTCATTATACCGGTACGTGCTTGCCAAATCGTTGAATCTCTCCCACGCTGCATAGAACGGGTCGAATGGTTGTTGGCCAAATCTTGTGAATGCTTGTTGATGTAGCATCTCCAAGTAGCTCACAAGACAAACAAAACAAAAACCAAAAATAAAAAAAACAAATGACTAAACTACAGTCAACTAATCTCGTTTGATATTATTAAAACTAGTCCCCGGCAACGGCGCCAAAAACTTGATCGCTTTTATTTTAAACAGTATTTACGAGTGTAGCGATTCTATACCGCAAGTGCACGGTGTCAAGTTTTAGTATAATGAAATTAGAAGTACGAGTGTCGAACCCACGAGGACTAGGAAATAAGTACCAAACTCCACTAGTTTAACTATATTTAGCCTACAAAAATTGGTTATAACTAATTAACTAATTTAACTAATTAACTCAATAATAAATCCAAACAAACGATAGAGAATGAGAATAAAATCAATAGAGACAATTATCAAGACTTTCGGTTCACCTATGTAATCCCCCACAATTCGCCTATTAGTTAAAATTAATTTCAAACAATCTAAGGTGGCGAGTTTTCCTAATTCACTTGCTATACCTTGGTCCGGCTATAACAAATCTAATACTAACGTAACAATAAGCCACTCTCGTACCCTTATTGAACAATTAATATTGTAAATCGATCTATGAAAACTTCTAGCCTTCGATTTTGGTAAATCTATTGCTATCACACATGAATTTGACTTTATCTCTCGAGCTCAATCTGAAATCCACGGCATAAATCACTATATCGAATTCCAATTTTATCTCTCGATCTCAATTGTAATTTAATATCATTCAAGGATGGCCAAACCCTTAAAAGCATGAAGAACAATGATATATGCACTTAGATAATAAGAATCAATAAAACATTAAAATTAAATCATGGGTTCATAACATAGGATCCCCTAAGTCTTGATAATAAACTTAGCTTAGCAACATATTCAAAATCAAATGCAAAATTGTGCTTTTCAACATCAAAAGCATAAGACAATTAAATAGAAACAAACAAAGTTTAGAAATACATATAAACTAGCGATGTTGAATCGCGTCGTCAACCCCGTATCTCCATCTCTTCCTTTGGCCGTGCTCTTTACTGTACGTGACTTGCAATTCCTTAACGAAAATTCTCGTGCATGAAGTTACGTGAATTTCTTCTACGTTGCTGCTCTCTTCTGGCTGTTGCTTCTCTCGCTTTTCTCAATTACCGTAACTCTCTTTCAATCTGCTCACCTTTTCTCCTTCTCCGAAGTGCTATGTAATCTGTTCCTCTCTTAACTCTCCTCCTTTCCCGTTAACTCCTCCTTTTTTTTCAATCCCGTGCGTCTATTCTCCTCCTCACTCACGTAAATCTCCTCTCCTGCTCACTCACATCACTCTTTTCTCTTTTCTTCTGTCTTGTTCTCACGTCCAGAATGAATCTTTTCCTTGAACAATTCTGTTATTCACGTGTCTTACTCCCTTCGCCTCTATCTGCTCACGTTTATCCTCCTTTCTGTTCGTCCAGAATTCTTACGTCTCTTTTCTGTTCTTTCTTTCTTGTTGCACGTCTCTCCCTTATTTACGTCTCGGACTCCTCTTCTCCCGTAAACTCCTGCTGCCCTCCAACTCTTCTTTTACAGCATGAGTTTCACGTCTCAGATACACTCCCCTCTCCTGAATTTGCTGGCCACTTCTATCCTCACTTACGTAACTTGGCTGCTGCACCTGGCCTCCTCACTCACGTCTCTTTTTTACTCCTTCAAATCTCATATGCAATCTCTTTTTGTTGTCTCATATGTTGCACGTCTCTTTCTCCTCGTTTAACTCCTTCACGTATCTGCTGCCCTTAATCCTCACTCGTATCTATTCACGTCTCTTCTTATCTTTCTTGCTGCATACGTAAATGTAATAAGTAATGTGTCCCACTTGATTTCCTTACTTGCCCGATAATATCCGGTTGTGCTCGGTTTGGTCCTTTTTCATTAATTAAAGCTTATTTTCTCCACTTTTATGCATTTGGACCTGGATTCCTGAAATATACAAATATATACCAAAAACCGTAATATTTTTCAGGAATCACTATAAAAACACCTCTAATCTTATATTAAATTAAGTGTAAAATTCACACTTATCAACTCCCCCAAACTTAAGCTTGATCGTCTAGAGCAAGAAATAAGATCAAAGTAGAGTTCAATATTGAAGACTCAAATAAACCAATTCGCAATCAATCATGTAGCTCAGACATCTCACTTGCAGACGAACAATAATTAATCAGAAAGTTTAACAAGTTGTGTTTTCTCCTAGATCAAGCAACATGTCGCCAAATCAGAACGTGCCTATGTGATATTGTCACTTTCAAGTTTCATGTAATTTCATAGATCAAATCATGCTAGGCAATGAAAGTTAAGATTATCCTTGAGCACCCCTTAGTCCTATTTTCAAACAACTTCTCCACTAATGTAGTCACTCCATAGACTTGGATCAATAGGTCTTTTTAAGCTTGTAGTTTTAGGCCTAGGTGTTGGCTTCAAAGAAAAGATAGGGTAACACAAAGAAGAGAGTATAATCATGTAACGTTCATATTTTTAGCACAACTTGAGCTTCTCTTCTTTTTCTCTTTTAGCCTTGGCCACTTTGGGTCTTAATTAGATTTTTTTTTTCAAGGCTTTATCTATCTTTTTCTTTTCTCATTCATCAATTTTTTCAATAATAAGCTCATCAAAGTATAGCAATTTATGTGCATCTAATGAGATTCGTTATACTCCCTTTAGGTAAGGATGAATTCTTTCAATTTAAGTTCATAAAGGTAGGTATAATGAGTTGCCAAAAAAATGTTGAATGGGGGCTAATAGTATGTTCAACATACTCCATTCTTTTGCAATTAGGCTCAAAATGGGACACTAGAGATTGATGTAAACATGGTAAGCTTTAAAGGCTCAAACGGTCCAAAGATCGCCTAAATCATTTCCAAGTCAAGTTCATAACTATAAATTTTTGCCTTGAAGTGTTATCATCAAATAGTTTCAAGGTATTCTAAGATGCTCAAAAACAATTCATCAAATTCACAAAATTTTCACTACTACAAGTGCAATTCACAAGATTATGACTCAAATGTGCTCAAAATATTCCTCATCTTTGACATACTACTTAAAACAAGATATTCACAAACAAATTTTACAATCATCAAAACTCAAGTTGACATGCAAAGTGAGACTAGTATCATCATTGAATAGAGACCACTACTATGATTTATTCTTATCTTACTAATTGAACTCATAAAATAAAATAAAAATTAGCTCATAATAATCAGACGATTCAAGTGTCAATTAAGCACACAACATGTGGATAAAACAAGTAAACATGCAAGCCACTCCCCCAAACTTAAATCAAATATTGTCCTCAATGTTTAAAAGAATCAAAAGGGAAAAAGTAAACTCCCCTGATCAAGACGCTTGCATGAGGGTTGAGGAAGATTGACTCTTGAAAGTTCCACTGTTGTAGGGGTTCATCTCTTCAACTGAGTACCTTGCAAGAGAAGAATGCAAATAGTAAAATAGTCACCTCTAGAGATAAACAAACTAAATGCTAAAACTGAAAATCAAATAACAAAACTGAATAGCAAAAGGATACGCTTGGGTAGCCTCCCAAGAAGCGCTGATTTCTAGTCGTCGGCTTGACCATCAGAAGCAACCATCATTCTAGTCGTCGGTTTGAGTGGTCATCGTCATGAAACCCAACTTGATTCATCTCATCTTCTCTAGTAGGTATCATCTCATTCTCTTGGCAGCTTGCTGATAAGGTTTCCATGAGGCTCACCATTTGCTGCTCCAGATGACGCATTGAGTTGGTCGACTTTCAATCTTTGTCTCACATGATGCCATAAACCTGAGTAACGTATCCTCTAAATGAGCACTGACTTCCGCAGAACTGTCACTCGTCTCTCCCTGATGTTCAAGTGGTG
This sequence comes from Haberlea rhodopensis, assembly GCA_907163345.1. Lineage (NCBI taxonomy): Eukaryota > Viridiplantae > Streptophyta > Magnoliopsida > Lamiales > Gesneriaceae > Haberlea > Haberlea rhodopensis. The sequence goes on from CAJQUN010001012.1 coordinate 90,834, forward strand.
GGTCTGTAAAATGAGGGTCGTGAGGCTTTGGTGGGTATTGGTGGCGCCAACCCTGCAGTGAAGGATTCCGATGCCACCGGTAGTCGAAGTTCGCCATGTCATTAAACAAGTGCAATACATTGTCTTCATCTCTATCAACCAAAGGACTACCAGTTGCCAAAGCTCCGTTGAATATCCATCCTTGTGTGTCCGCATCCAAACCACTGAAAAAATATTGCAGACGAGTGTAGTTTGGAAAGTCATTATACCGGTACGTGCTTGCCAAATCGTTGAATCTCTCCCACGCTGCATAGAACGGGTCGAATGGTTGTTGGCCAAATCTTGTGAATGCTTGTTGATGTAGCATCTCCAAGTAGCTCACAAGACAAACAAAACAAAAACCAAAAATAAAAAAAACAAATGACTAAACTACAGTCAACTAATCTCGTTTGATATTATTAAAACTAGTCCCCGGCAACGGCGCCAAAAACTTGATCGCTTTTATTTTAAACAGTATTTTCGAGTGTAGCGATTCTATACCGCAAGTGCACGGTGTCAAGTTTTAGTATAATGAAATTAGAAGTACGAGTGTCGAACCCACGAGGACTAGGAAATAAGTACCAAACTCCACTAGTTTAACTATATTTAGCCTACGAAAATTGGTTATAACTAATTAACTAATTAACTCAATAATAAATCCAAACAAACGATAGAGAATGAGAATAAAATCAATAGAGACAATTATCAAGACTTTCGGTTCACCTATGTAATCCCCCACAATTCGCCTATTAGTTAAGAATTAATTTCAAACAATCTAAGGTGGCGAGTTTTCCTAATTCACTTGCTATACCTTGGTCCGGCTATAACAAATCTAATACTAACGTAACAATAAGCCACTCTCGTACCCTTATTGAACAATTAATATTGTAAATCGATCTATGAAAACTTCTAGCCTTCGATTTTGGTAAATCTATTGCTATCACACATGTATTTGACTTTATCTCTCGATCTCAGTCTGAAATCCACGGCATAAATCACTATATCGAATTCCAATTTTATCTCTCGATCTCAATTGTAATTTAATATCATTCAAGGATGGCCAAACCCTTAAAAGCATGAAGAACAATGATATATGCACTTAGATAATAAGAATCAATAAAAACATTAAATTAAATCATGGGTTCATAACATAGGATCCCCTAAGTCTTGATAACAAACTTAGCCTAGCAACATATTCAAAATCAAATGCAAAATTGTGTTTTTCAACATCAAAAGTATAAGAAAATTAAATAGAAACAAACAAAGTTTAGAAATACATATAAACTAGCGATGTTGAATCACGTCGTCAACCCCGTATCTCCGTCTCTTCCTTTGGCCGTGCTCTTTACTGTACGTGACTTGCAATTCCTTAACGAAAATTCACGTGCATGAAGTTACGTGAATTTCTTCTACGTTGCTGCTCTCTTCTGGCTGTTGCTTCTCTCGCTTTTCTCAATTACCATAACTCTCTTTCAATCTGCTCACCTTTTCTCCTTCTCTGAAGTGCTATGTAATCTGTTCCTCTCTTAACTCTCCTCCTTTCCCGTTAACTCCTCCTTTTTTTTCCAATCCCGTGCGTCTCTTCTCCTCCTCACTCACGTAAATCTCATCTCATGCTCACTCGCGTCACTCTCTTCTCTTTTCTTCTGTCTTGTTCTCACGTCCAGAATGAATCTTTTCCTTGAACAATTATGTTATTCACGTGTCTTACTCCCTTCGCCACTATCTACTCACGTTTATCCTCCTTTCTGTTCGTCCAGAATTCTTACGTCTCTTTTCTGTTCTTTCTTTCTTGCTGCACGTCTCTCCCTTATTTACGTCTCGGACTCCTCTTCTCCCGTAAACTCCTGCTGCCCTCTAACTCTTCTTTTACAGCATGAGTTTCATGTCTCAGATACACTCCCCTCTCCTGAATTTGCTGGCCACTTCTATCCTCACTTACGTAACTTGGCTGCTGCACCTGGCCTCCTCACTCACGTCTCTTTTTTCCTCCTTCAAATCTCATATGCAATCTCTTTTTGTTGTCTCATATGCTGCACATCTCTTTCTCCTCGTTTAACTCCTTCACGTATCTGCTGCCCTTAATCCTCACTCGTATCTATTCACGCCTCTTCTTATCTTTCTTGCTGCATACGTAAATGTATTAGTAATGTGTCCCACTTGATTTCCTTACTTGTCCGATAATATCCGGTTGTGCTCGGTTTGGCCCTTTTTCATTAATTAAAGCTTATTTTCTCCACTTTTATGCATTTGGACCTGGATTCCTGAAATATACAAATACATACCAAAAACCGTAATATTTTCCAGGAATCACTATAAAAACACCTCTAATCTTATATTTTAAGTGTAAAATTCACACTTATCAACAAACATCTCAGTTTGTACTTGCAAGCGATGGAACTTTGAAGTATAGAAACTGTTGGGTAGTACCTGCTGCATTAGGACTACGCCAAGAAATACTACTCGAATATTCGCACAAAAAAGTTTAACAAAAAAATAAAAAAACGTCCTTACCTGTGAAAATTGCTCAAAAACTTTTTCCAACCTAGAAAATGATATACTCAAGATATATACTCGAATACTCGCGTGAAATCGAAATTTATCAAACAAGCAAAAAATTACATAAATTGTTAAAAAAATTTCTTCCAACCAAGAAAATGATGTACTCAATACTTGATGTTAGATTCCACAAATTGAATTTGTTTACGAAAACATATACTCGAATATTCGCACAAAATCGAAATTTATCAAAAAAATAAAAAAACATCATTACCTGTGAAAATTGCTCAAAAACTTGTTCCAACCAAAAAAATAACGTATTCAAGACATATATTCGAATATTCGAACGAAATCCAAATTTATAAAAATCACAAAACATACATAATTTGTGAAAATTTCTCAAAAACTTCTTCCAACCAAGAAAGAGATGTACTCAAGACTTGATGTTAAATTCCACAAATTTAATTTGTTTACGAAGAAATATACTCAAATATTCGCACAAATTTGAAATTTATAAAAAAACAAAAAAAAACATCATTAACTGTGAAAATATCCAAAAACATGTTCCAACCAAGAAAATCATCTTCAAAAGTCATATACTCGAATATTCGGACGAAATCTAAATTTATAAAATATCACAAAACATACGTAATTTGTGAAAATTTCTCAAAAACTTCTTCCAACAAAGAATATGATGTACTCAAGACTTGATTTTAAATTCCACACTTTGAATTTGTTTACGAAGACATTGCACAAAATCAAAATTTATCCAAAAATAAAAAAAAAACGTCTTTTAACTGTGAAGATTGCTCAAAAACTTGTTCCAACCAAGAAAATGATATACTCGAATACTAGCAAGAAATCGAAATTCATCAAAAAATCAAAAAACTTACATAAATTTTGAAAATTTCTCAAAACTTCTACCAACATAGAAATTGATATACTAAAGACTTGATGTTAAATTCCACAAGTTGAATTTGTTTAGGAAGACATATACTCGAATATTCGCACAAAATCGAAATTTATCAAACAATAAAAAAGTATCATTAACTGTGAAAATTGCTCAAAAACTTGTTCCAACCAAGAAAATGATATAGTCAAGATATATACTCAAATACTGGCACGAAATGGAAATTTATCAAAAAATCAAAAAACTTACATAAAATTGTGAAAATTTCTCAAAAACTTATTCGACCAAGAAAATAATGTACTAAAGACTTGATGTTAGATTCCACAAATTGAATTTATTTACGAAGACATATACTCGAATGTTCGCACAAAATCAAAATTTATCAAAATAATAAAAAAAACATCCTTAAGTGTGAAAATTGCTCAAAAACTTGTTCCAACCAAGAAAAATTATGCACTCAAGACATATACTAGATACTCGCACGAAATCAAAATTTATAAAAAATGACAAAACATACGTAATTTGTGAAAATTAATACCTCATTGTTCTGACTAGTCTCCTCGTCTTCCATTAGGCATTGGATCTCCTCTTCACTCTCACTGGAGGATTCTTCTGAGCTCTCTGATTCTGAATCAGTCTGAGCACACTTACTGTTGTCTTCTTCTGCTACCATAACTTTTTGATCCTTTCCATAATGCCCTTTACGATCTTTGTAGTGCTTCTTCTTCTTGTCATCTCAGTGTCTTTCCTTCCTCTCGTCTTTCTTTGGTCTGGTGCAGTCTGCAATGAAGTGTCCGATCTTACCACAGTTGTAGCAAGCATGATCGTTAACAGAAGCATCTTTTCTTGATTTATATTGATGAGAGGGTTTAAAGCTCTTTTTATTTTTAGACATGAATTTACCAAATTTCTTAATAAATAATGACATAGCATCATTACTCATCTGTTCGACAGATCGGTCTGTAGGGGTAGATTGATCTGGAATGGCTGCAAGTGCCTTGGTTGGCTGAGAGGTTGATGGCTCTGCTTCCCCTCTAGTGATCAGCTCGAATTCATAGGTCTTGAGATCAGCGAACAGATCATGGAGTTCAATTTTGTTCAGGTCTTTAGATTCTCTCATTGCAATGGTCTTGACGTCACATTCCTTTGGTAATGCTCTCATAACTTTCAGAGCTATCTCTCTGCTGGTATAGTCCTTGCCAAGACTATTCAGTTGATTAACAATTATTGTAACTCGTTCATCAAACTCGTTTAGAGTTTCTCCATGTCTCATCTTTACGCTTTCAAACTTTTGTAGAGCCATCAACTTATTCTCTTTAGTCTGGTTATTCCCTTCACAGAGCTGTGCAATCTTCTCCCAAATTTCTTTGATAGTGGAGCACATCTTGATTTTGCTGAACATATTCTTGTCCAGGGTTTTGAACAGAATATCCTTGGCTACATTGTCTAGATTAGCCTTTTTCCTTTCTTCATTGGACCAGGTAGCTCTTTCTTTTTCAATCATCTGAGGTTCACCACTTGACCCTCCCAGGGCAGGGTTAACCTTTAGAATCTTCATTGGTCCTTCTGTAATGACGTACCACATGTCATCATCCTGAGCTACTAGGCGAGCTTGCATGCGGATTCTCCAATCATCATAATATTCTTTTTAGAACATGGGAATCTTGTTGAAGGATGCCATCGGTCCAAGTATACTTTTGATTAAGAACACCTGCTCTGATACCACTTGTTAGGATCGAATATGAGTGTTTAGAGGAGGGTTGAATAAACACTCTACTAAAATTATCTTTTATGATTTTCCTGGATTGATTTCACTTGGGTTAGCAAATGGAAACCTATTTCTTAATCAATTCTAATCTGAACAGACCACTGATAGTGTGAGTGCGGAATCGGTCTGTTCTTGGTTAGTAAGACCGATTTGATGGCTTGAAACACGAAGTATTGCTATATGTAAATAGACATGATGTGTTTCTGGAAGTTCGAAGGCAATTCCTTCTACGTCTCCCCTTCTTCCAATATAGGAAGGATTCACTAGAAGATCTTGAGTAATACAATCCCGTTGTACAACCCCGATTCAGCTGGATTTACCCCACTACCAGACTGAAACTCCTAGACTCTCAATCTATTCAGACACAATTCGTCTGACAGTTACAAAAAAATCATTCTTCTATCTTAGAACAAATACAATTGATAGAGTAGATTATTCTAAGCACAAATGATCTTAAGCGATCAAATAAAACAATAAGACGTGCTTTTAACTTTGAGCAGATCGACAAGATGAAGTCTTTCGATGATAGTGTTCTCCTCAAATGGATATGCTCAATAAGATGATTGATTGTTGATCTCGTATGCATTTTGTATCTCTTGTATTGTCTCGTATGTTGAGCATTTAAGTTGCACATATATATAAGCATTTCTGCCAACGACAATATTTCTTTTGTGTGCAACTCTTTACTTTGGTCAATCTCTGAACAAGCTGCAGTCTTCTATTTTAGACTCTTTCCCTTCTGGTCTGTTCTTTCGGCGCTTGTCAGATAAGATCTGCTTTGTCTATTTACCATTTAAGGTAACTTCAGTCTTTGGTCTATTTCAGCATTAAATGCAACATTAAATGCTTCAATAAATAGCCGTTGATTATTCGGACTGATGAACGAAGTTTGCTAACTTAGTCTGAATTGATAAGTTCTGATCTGATCTGCATTGATCTGAGTCGGTCTGGTATGTTCTTATCTGGTTGACATCAATCTGGTCTGTACCAATCTGGTTGACATCGATCTGGTCTGTTTGGTCATTGTCTTTATTGGTCTGGTCTGTTTTGTCATCTTTAAAATCCGGAACCAACAAAGTCTTTGAGAAATTTCCACAAATTACGTATGCTTTGTGATTTTTTATAATGTTTCGATTTCGTGCGAATATCCGAGTATATGTCTTGAGTACGTCATTTTCTTGGTTGGAACAAGTTTTTAAGCAATTTTCACAGTTAAGGATGATTTTTTATTTTTTGATAAATTTCAATTTTGTGCGAACATTCGAGTATATGTCTTCGTAAACAAATTCTATTTGTGGAATTTAACATCAAGTGTTGAGTATATCATTTTATTGGTTGAAAGAAGTTTTTGAGAAATTATTGCAATTTACGTAAGTTTTTGATTTTTTGATAAATTTCGATTTCGTGCGAGTATTTGAGTATATGTCTTGACTACATCATTTTCTTGGTTGGAAGAAGTTTTTTAGAAATCTTCACAAATTACGTATGTTTTATGATTGTTTGTAAATTTTGATTTCGTGCGAATATTCGAATATATGTCTTGATTAAATCATTTTCTTTTTTTGAACAAGTTTTTGAACAATATTCACAGTTAAAGACGTTTTTTTTATTTTTTTATAAATTTCGATTTTGTGCGACTATTAGAGTATGCCTTTGTAAACAAATTCAAATTGTGGAATTTAACATCAAGTCTTGAGTACATCATATTCTTGGCTGGAAGAAGTTTTTGAATTTTTTTCACAAATTACGTATGTTTTGTGATTTTTTTATAAATTTCAATTTCGTGCGAATATTCGAGTATATATCTTGAGTACATCATTTTCTTGGTTGAAACATGTTTTTGATCAATTTTCACAGTTAATGATGTTATTTTTATTTTTTTGATAAATGTCGATTTTGTGCAAATATTAGACTATATATGCGGTAAACAAATTCAATTTTTGGAATTTAACATCAAGTCTGTAGTACATCATTTTCTTTGTTGGAAGAAGTTTTTGAGAAATTTACACAAATTACGTATGTTGTTTTGATTTTTTATAAATTTCAAATTCGTGCGAATATTCGAGTATATGTCTTGAGTACATCGTTTTCTTGTTTGGAACAAGTTTTTGACCAATTTTCAAAGGTAAGGATGTTTTTTAATTTTTTTGATAAATTTTGATTTTGTGCAAATATTCGAATATATGTTTTCATAATCAAATTCAATTTCTGGAATCTAACATCAAGTCTTGAGTACATAATTTTCTTGGTACGAAGAAGATTTTGAGAAATTTTCGCCAACAATTAAGTAAGCTTTTTGATTTTTTGATAAATTTCGATTTCTTGCAAATATTGAGTATATGGTGTACATCATTTCATGGTTGGAACATGTTTTGGATCAATTTTCAAAGTTAAGGACGTTATTTTATTTTTTGATAAATTTCGATTTTGTGTGAATACTCGATTATATCTCTTTGTAAAAACAAATTCAATTTGTGGAATTTAACATCAAGTCTTTAGTAAATAATTTTCTTCATTGGAAGAAGTTTTTGAGAAATTTTCACAATTTATGTAATTTTTTTTTTATTTTTTGATAAATTTCAATTTCTTGCGAGTATTCGAGTATATGTTTTGAGCAATCTTCACAGTTAAAAGCCATTTTTTTTTATTTTTGGATAAATTTCGATTTTGTGCGAATATTCGAGTATGTCTTCGTTAACAAATTAAAATTGTGGAATTTAACATCAAGTCTTGAGTACATCATATTCTTGGTTGGAAGAAGTTTTTGAGAAATTTTCACAAATTACGTATGTTTTGTAATTTTTTGATAAATTTCGATTTCGTGCGAGTATTCGAGTATATATGTCTTGAGTTCATCATTTTCTTGGTTGGAAGAAGTTCTTTAGAAATCTTCACAAATTATGTTTTATGATTTTTTGTAAATTTTGATTTCGTGCGAATATTCGTGTATATGTCTTGAGTACATCATTTTCTTTTTTGGAACAAGTTTTAGAGCAATATTTATAGTTAAGGATGTTTTTTTATTGTTTGATAAATTTTGTTTTCGTGCGAATATTCGAGTATATGTCTTCGTAAACAAATTCAAATTGTGGAATTTAAGGTATTGAGTACATCATTTTCATGGTTGGAAGAAGTCTTTGAGAAATTTTCACAAGTTACGTATGTTTTGTGATTTTTTATAAATTTCGATTTCATACGAATATTCGAGTATATGTCTTGAGTACAACATTTCTTGGTTGGTACAAGTTTTTGAGCAATTTTCATAGTTACTGAGTTTTTTTTATTTTTTTGATAAATTTTGATTTTGTGCGAATATTTGATTATATGTCTTCATAAGCAAATTCAATTTGTGGAATTTAACATCAAGTCTTGAGTACATCATTTTCTTGGTTAGAAGAAGTTTTTGAGAAATTTTCACAAATTACGTATGTTTGTGATTTTTTTATATAAATTTTTGATTTCGTGCGAATATTCCAGTTAAGGATGTTTTTTTTTTATTTTTTGATAAATTTTGATTTTGTCCGAATATTCGAGTATATATCTTCGTAAACAAATTCAATTTGTGGAATTTAACATCAAGTGTTGAGTACATAATGTTCTTGGTTGAAAGAAGTTTTTGAGAAATTTTCACAATTTACGTAAGTTTTTTGATTTTTTGATAAATTTTGTTTTCGTTCGAGTATTCGTGTACATGTCTTGAGTATATCATTTTCATGGTTAGAACAATTTTTTGAGCAATTTTCACAGTTAAGTACGTTTTTTTTTTTTTTTTGATAAATTTTGATTTTGTGCTAATATTTGAGTATATGTCTTCATAAACAAATTCAATTTGTGAAATTTAACATCAAGTCATGCGTACATCATTTTCTTTGTTGGAAGAAGTTTTTGAGAAATTTTCACATATTACGTATGTTTTGTGATATTTTATAAATTTCAATTTCGTGCGAGTATTTGAGTATATCTCTTGAATATATCATTTTCTTGGTTGGAACAAGTTTTTGAGTTCATAGTTAATGATACTTTTTTATTGTTTGATAAATTTCGGTATTGTGCGAATATTCGAGTATATGTCTTCGTAAAAAAATTCAATTTTTGGAATTTAACATCAAGTCTTTTGTACATCATATTCTTGGTTGGAAGAAGTTTTTGAGAAATTTTCACAATTTATGTAAGTTTTTTGATTTTTTGATAAATTTTGATTTCTTGCAAGTATTCGAGTATATGTCTTGAGTTTATCATTTTCTTGGTTGAAACAAGTTTTTGAGCAATCTCCACAGTTAAAAGACGTTTTTTTTATTTTGGATAAATTTCGATTTTGTGTGAATATTCGAGTATGTCTTCGTAATCAAATTCAAATTGTGGAATTTAACATCAAGTCTTGAGTACATCATATTCTTTGTTCGAAGAAGCTTTTGAGAAATTTTCACAAATTATGTATCTTTTGTGATATTTTATAAAATTTGATTTCGTGCGAATATTCGAGTATGTCTTGAGTACATCTTTTTCTTGGTTGGAACATGTTTTTGATCAATTTTCACAGTTAATTATGTTTTTTTTTTATTTTTTGGATAAATTTTGATTTTGTGCGAATATTCGAGTATATGTCTTCGTAAACAAATTCAATTTGTGGAATTTAACATCAAGTCTCGAGTACACCATTTTCTTGGTTGGAAGAAGTTTTTGAGAAATTTTCACAAATGATGTATGTTTTGTTATTTTTTATAAATTTCGATTCCGTGCGAGTATGCGACTGTATGTGTTCAATACATCGTTTTCTTGGTTGGAACAAGCTTTTGAACAAATTTCACAGTTAATGATGTTTTTTTTTTATTTTTTTCATAAATTTAGATTTTGTCCAAATATTCGAATATACGTCTTCGTAAACAAACTCAATTTGTGGAATTTAACATCTATTTTGAGTACATCATTTTCTTTGTTGGAAGAAGTCATTGAGAAATTTCTACAAATTACATATGCTTTGTGATTTTTTATAATGTTTCGCTTTCGTGCGAATATTCGAGTATATATATGTCTTGAGTACTTTATTTTCTTAGTTGGTACAAGTTTTTGAGCAATTTTCACAGTTAAGGATGTTCTTTTTATTTTTTGATAAATTTCGATTTTGTGCCAATATTCGAGTATATGTCTTCGTAAACAAATTCAATTTGTGGAATTTAACATCAAGTGTTGAGTATATCATTTTCTTGGTTGAAAGAAGTTTTTGAGAAATTTTCACAATTTACTTAAGTTTTTGATTTTTTTTATAAACTTTGATTTCGTCCGATTATTCGAGTATATGTCTTTATTACATCATTTTCTTGGTTGGAAGAAGTTTTTTAGAAATCTTCACAAATTACGTATATTTTATGATTTTTGTAAATTTTGATTTCCTGCGAATATTCGAGTATATGTATTGAGTACAACATTTTCTTTTTCGAAAAAAGGTTTTGAGCAATATTTACAGTTAAGGACGTTATTTTTTATTTTTTTGATAAATTTAGATTTTGTGCGAATATTCGAGTGTCTTTGTAAACAAATTCAAATGTGAATTTTACATCAAGTCTTGAGAACATCATTTCCATGGTTGGAAGAAGTTTTTGAGAAATTTTCACAAATTATTTACGTTTTGTGATTTTTTAAAAAAATTTCAATTTCGTGCTAGTATTCGAGTAATATGTCTTGAGTACAATATATTCTTGGTTGGAACATGTTTTTGAGCAATTTTCGTATTTAATGAGTTTTTTTTTATTTTTTTGATAAATTTCGATTTTGTGCAATATTTTAGTATGTGTCTTCATAAATAAATTCAATTTGTGGAATTTAACATCAAGTCTTGAGTACATCATTCTTGGCAAAGAAAACCAGCAGAAGTCTAAACTTCCAGTAAGAGCCCTAAGCAACGAGACAAAATAAGTACAACATTCTCTGACAAAGGTACAACAGAGCGGCGCACCCTGCTATATCTCCGCCACCATTACCGTCATAGTTAAAAGAGCCGTTGCTTAACAAAATAGGAAAGAAGACAATATGAATTTGGAAAGCTAATCTCTTCCATATACAGAAAAGCTACCGTTGGACAACCAAACCTATAAATACGTCCAAGCAAAGAATGAAGAAGTGCTGAGCGATTTTCAACAAAGAAAAACACTTCAAAGCAAACAAGAAAATCAACTTACTGATATTCCAAAAGTTCAGCAAAGAGCAGACAAGCAGTGCAACTGAATCTGTGATAGATTATTCCAACTGAAGTCTGCTGATCAAGAACACTCAAAGCTAAACGTGTATTCTGTAAAGAGTGTCATAGAACCTTTTTGTAATCAAATCAAGTAGTTGTGATTGCTAGGAGTTTAGGCCAAGCTGTGTGAGTGCCTAAGAAGGTTGTATACTGTAAAGTGTAAACCAAGTCTTCTAGTGAATCCTTCCTGCAAAGGAAGAAGGGGAGACGTAGAAGCGTTGTGCTTCGAACTTCCAGAAACAATTCTTGTGTCATTTGTTATTGCTTATTTACCTCAGTTTTATTCCTCACAAAGCAGACGTCTTCCGCACTATAATAAGTGTCTGCTGACTTGCCTGATATTGAGAAGCAACAGTAATACTTAACAGTTTACAGTTAACTAAGAAAAGAAATCGAAATTGAATCTAGTGTTTATTCAACCCCCCCTTCTAAACACTACCCCGATCCTAACAGATGTTTTTGAGGTTGAGAAACGATTAAACATCTATTTGAATTTGATTTGAATTTAATCTGGTTTATTCTATCAATTTTAAGTGATTTTGTGTTTGAATCTTTGATTTGGTTGTGTTTAAGTGAATCAATATCTTTTGTTCATGAATTATATGCTCCATGCTATCAAAGCCTAGCTACCTTTGATTGAACTTGTGAATTGCAATGGAGATCGAGAGATAAAATTGTAATACGCTCAAATAGTTCATGTTGTATGTTTAAGATTTAGATCGAGAGATTAAATCACATACGTGGTCACTTTAAATTGAACGATTTAAAGAATAACGATTTTCATAGAGATTTATTCGGTATTAAATTGGTATTAGTGAACGAGAGTTACTAGTGTCAATTTACTGCTAGTTTCCACACAGCTCAAGAGAGTGAATTGATTATATTCGGAAACCCGTCACCTTAAGAATTGATTGTTAAGAAGTTGTTTTAACAAACCAATCATTGACAATGCACAATTGAACAAACATCTTGATAGATTTCTCGAGCGGAATTCCTTCGCATCTTCAAAGGAATTGTGTTAGTTTTGAGTTTTTAATTCTTTAGTATAATTCGTTAATTAATCAACTTTTTCGTAGGTTAAATATAATTTAACTAATTTTATTTGGTACTTATACGTTAGTCCTTGTGGGTTCGACATCCTTTCTTATATAACACTATACTAAAACTTGACACCGTGCACTTGCGGTAGAATCGCTACACTGAGAAATAATTGTTTAAAAAAATAAGCGATCAAGTTTTTGGCGCCGTTGCCGGGGACTAATCTGTATAATATCATACGAGATTAGTTAATTGTAATTTAGCCATTAATTTTTGTTTTGTTTTGTTTTGTCACTTTTGACCGTCAAATTTAATACAGTCGCATCTTCTCCTTTTGGATTAATTTTTACTGGTAGTTATTGTCGTGGTGCATGCTAAGGAGTAGCAACCCCACACTCGAGCCAATTGACCCAGAAATTGAGCGTACGTGTCTACGAAGAATTAGAGAAGCTCGAGCAATGGCTGAACATAATCAAGAAGGGGGCACTAACAATGAAGCATTGAATCCTAGATCGATGATGGTTATGATCAACCGGCTTTTCATGGATCACTGTCCAGCATTACAAGGCCAACCATTCAATCAAACAACTTTGAAATAAAGCCGGCGATAATACAGATGATCCAACATTCAGTGATGTTTGGAGGAATAGCCACTGATGATCCGAACGCTCACATCTCCAACTTCTTGGAGATCTGTGACACATTTAAACATAATGGCGTTTCTGACGACGCCATCAGGTTAAGGTTATTTTCTTTCTCGCTAAAGGATAAAGCTAAAGCGTGGTTGAACTCTTTACCTGCAGGATCGGTAACAACTTGGGAGGGGATGACGCAAGCGTTTCTGTCCAAATACTTTCCTCCTTCCAAGACGGCAAAGATGAGGAACGATTCGGGCAATACGACCCTGAAACACTATATGAGGCGTGGGATCGTTTCAAAGATTTGCTGAGGAGATGCCCACACCATGGACTTCCTATATGGCTTCAGGTACAAACTTTTTACAACGGTTTATTTTTATCTAACAGTTCTATGATAGATGCAGCCTTAGGAGGTTCCATAATGCGCAAAACACCGGAAGCAGCATATGAACTCTTAGAAGAGATGGCTTCTAATAGCTATCAATGGCAATCGGAGAGGAACATGCCAAAGAAACCAGCTGGACTTCATCAAGTTGACGACATCACTGCTCTTTCGGCACAGTTGGATGCGCTGAACAAGAAGATAGATGGCATGAGCATGACAGCAATGCAGGCTCAAGTTATCACTTGCGAGCTATGTGGAAGCAATCATCCGAGCACTGAGTGCCAGGCAGGTAACACATCATACAATCTAACGAGTCTGTGAATTATGTAGGGAACAGGCAGCCCAACAACCCATACTCCAACACGTACAACCCGGGGTGGAGAAATCATCCGAACTTGCAATGGTCCAACCAAAACAATGTGTTGAACCCACAACAACAACCGGGAAGTACACCGAATCCGAGCATGGAAGAACTCTTGACCAAGTTAATTTCATCGACTGAAACAAGGATGCAAAATTGGGATGCATCTAATAAGAACTTGGAGGTTCTAGTGGGGCAACTAGCAGCCATAATTCATGGACGAGCTCAGGGGACACTACCTACTGATACGGTAAAGAACCCAAAGGAGCAAGCAAAAATGGATCACTGAGACGGAGGTGAAAGTCCAGCTTGGGACTATTAATCAAGAACTCTTTCTTAACCCTTTGCTTTGTTTTATTTTAGTTCTTGTTTCTTGATTTTGGCGAGACTCCATGCGTGCTGAGGAGCCATATGATCCAGTACCACCTCCAGAGCATGATGAGGACGACGATCACTGATGATCGTCGTCGAGGTATGTGCCTTGCCTTTGCATTTATTGTTTACCATACATTGAGGGCAATGCATGTACTAAGTTTGGGGGGGTGTGTATTGGTTTCTGCTATTGACTTGTGTTACTTCCTTGCATGACTAATCTAGCATGAGTTGCATGAGATTAGATCGTTTTTTAGCAATTTTAAAAAAAAAAAAAATTTCTTGAAAATAAGTTCATCATTTAGAAATAATGAATTAGATCTGCAATGGTATTACATGATGATATTAATCCCCATCTCACCTTAAGTCTTGAAGATTTTTGACTTGTTTGTGAATATCTTAGGTTAAGTTAATATTTCAAAAAATTGAGGAATATTTTGAGCACTTTTGGCTCATGATTGAGTGAATTGTATATTGGAACAATTGTGTTAACTATGATTTGTCTTGAGGATCTTGAAACACTTTAGAACCTACTTTAGAGCACTTTGAGGCAAAATTTTATAGTTAGGAACTAGACTTGGAAATGATTTAGGCGATCTTTGGACCGTTTGAGCCTTTCAAACTTACCACGTTGATATTAATCCCTAGTTCCCTAATTTGAGCCTAAATGATAAAAGAATGGAGTATGTTTGACATACTATTATCCCCATTCAACATTCTTTGGCAACCTCATTATACCCACCTCCTTGAGCCTAAATGGAAGATTTTTATCTTGACCCAAAGGGAGTATAATGATTCTCATTAGATGCACTTGAATTTCTAAACATTGATGAGCTTATTGAAAAAATTTGAAGAATGAGAAAAGAAAAAGATAGAAAAAGCCTTGAGAAAAAAATGAATAAATAAGACCCAAAGTGGCCAAGGCTATAAAAGAAAAAGAAGAGAAGCTTAAAGTGTGCTAAAATTTTGAATCTTCAAAGATTATACTCTCTTCTTTGTATTTCCCCATCTTTTCTTTGAAGCCAACACCCTAGGCCAAAAATTACAAGCTTAAAAGACCTATTAATCCAAGTCTAGGGAATAACTACATTGAAGTGCTTGAAAAATAGGCTTATGAAGTGTTTAAAAGAAAATCTTGATTTTGAGTTTAATAGCACTATTTGATCCTAAAAGTATATATGAAACTCATGATTGACATTAACACACACACACGTTCCGCTTTGCGATTTATTGCTTAACTTAGGAGGAAACACTTCTTGTTGAGTTTTAGATTGATTTATGGTTGATGTGTTAGTGGGATTTCTGAGCTTTTACAATTGAGTTGCTATGACTAATTCATTCAAAGTATTGATGATGAACTTAATATTTTGATCTTAATGTTTGCTCGAGGACGATCAAATCTAAGTTTGGGGGAGTTGATAGGGTTGATTATTACGCGTATTTAGGTCTTGATTTTTATATATATTCGTGTAAATTCCGTGAAGATGTTATGCTTTTTGGTATGTATTTGGTTGTTTCAGGAATTTAGGTGGAATATGGAAGAATTGAGCTACAAGGAAGAAAACAGATCAAATCAAGCCAATAAATGAAGATTTTGATTTCTGGAAATCTCGATCGATCGGAACAAGCTTCTCGATCGATCAAGCGAGGCAGAGGTTCTGGCCAACAACGAATTTGAATTCTCGATCGATCGGAACAAGCATCTCAATCGATCGACACTGGCAGAGAGTTGAAAAGAAACGAAGAAGAAATCTCGATCGATCGGAACATCCTTCTCGATCGATCGAGAGAGGCAGAGAAGTTAAGACTCGGACGCTGAAGGCGCTCGATCGATCGAGACGCAGATTTTTCTGAAAATAAAACTCTTGATTTGGTCTGATTTTATGGAAACAATTCCATATCTCCCCTCCTCTATAAATAAGGAAAAGAGGCACGAAAATTTGACCCCATATTCTGAAGAATAATCAGACCTAAATTATTCTTAGCCGCCTTTCATCCTCCCGGAACAAGAGAAGGTCGAAGAATCCTTTGAAGTGCAAGGAAGGAAGCGAGAGAAGAAAGATCGTTCAACGCACGGAGTCCTCCTACGTTATCGTATTTCTAAACTCTAGATTAATTTGATTTTCATATTTAGTTGATGTTTTTGAGGTTGAGAAACGATTAAACATCTATTTGAATTTGATTTGAATTTAATCTGGTTTATTCTATCAATTTTAAGTGATTTTGTGTTTGAATCTTTGATTTGGTTGTGTTTAAGTGAATCAATATTTTTTGTTCATGAATTATATGCTCCATGCTATCAAAGCCTATGTAAGGACCCACGTGCCCTTTACCTGTTATTAGCGTATTAAGTCATACTATTAGTGCACATAATCATACTATCAGGGGGGAAACCATATGCAAGTGCAACACCATATGCTATCCAGAAAATTTCTTGCATTTAATCCACATAATATTCAAATTCCCCAACCAAGATTATTCATATAACATGCACCCTCATAATACAATAACATGCTCTTAGTTCATTTAGCAATTCCATATTTAATTGCATGCAACCATAAATGAATAGAGAAGAGCCGTAGCCCATTTATACATTCCATATACACGTAAGATATACTCACATAAGAGCACCCAATGAATACGCGTGTATCTAATGTATAAGACACTCTACTAGATACCGTTACTGGCACTTCAATCCTGGAAGCACCTCCCAAGCACAGCTCGATCTCAACTCTGGATCTATGTACTTATTCAATCAGCTTCGGTACCTCGATCCGGGAAGTACCTCTAATCGACAGTCCGAGCTCAACTCCAAGCTGCTGCTACACCTGTATCACCTGTCCCAACAGAGACAGCCCCCACACGGGGTGAGCATACCAATACCACCAATCCAATAATTATAACATTGCAATTCATAATTTACAGAATGTAATTGCCATAATTTAAATGATACTCCCTGGATGGTAATACCCTCATCCGGGATCCCCTGCATTGTCCCTGTTCTCAAAATAACCAAACTCATCAAATCCCCAAAGCCAGTTAATCGCCACATAGATTAACTAATACCGTTCTGTTATGCCAGTTCCATAATCAATATAATAGAATCATTATATAAAGGCCGTAAATATCACATAAATCAATTCAATGATTCCATGTTCCTATTTCATTGCTAGCTCCACAATAACGGCATTCTAAACCTCGCGCACGCTCAACACTAGCGGCGTCATAACCGATGGTCGCTCAACGGCGACGGCATCCCAAATCATTGCTCGCTCAATAGCGGCACCGTATGGTTCCCAATGTATAACCATTTGACGCAAATACCATTTACCATGCATATCGTTATCCATTTATAGCAAATATCATGCACCATGCATTTCCATACCTATCCGATGCAATTACCACATGCCACATATTTCAATGTCCATATAATGCAATTACCACACACCATGTGTTCCAATACCCGTTTAATACAATTATCACACACCATGCATTTTACAGTTGCAACACTATAATAGGCTATGCTCGTACGTCAATACGTATCTTAAGTCTCCGTAGTCCAAGCCAAACCTTGCTTGAGTCCCATTCCTCAAGAAGTATGTGCTAAAACACAAATAATTCACAATCAAACATAAGCATGCAACCACGTGCCCAAGCACGTTCATAGCTCCCAATCATATCGTCAATCCATGACGATTACCAAAATAAAAGCCCCCCGGCTAAGCATGCATAATACCCAAAATATTCCATTTTATATGCTAAATAGATAGCCAAGAACCCAACCAAAAATTCCGTTTAATTAATTTTGGCGCCAACCAATCCATTTTAAAAGTATAGCATTCCCATTGGAATGTAGACATTGCCCCGGAAAAGGGCCCCTTAAAACCTCGATTCCAAAATCCCAACATTTTTCCAAAATTCCAAAAAAACCAATTCCTTCGGGTGGCGATCGATCGCCACCTTTATCGCGATCGATCGACACACTCCAGTGGCCTACCAGTGCCTTCTCGCGATCGATCGCCAATCCTCGCGATCGATCGCCAACCCGCTCGCGATCGATCGCCTAGACCTCGCGATCGATCGCCAGCACTGTTCATCGTCCTAAAAAATTGGACTGCTCATCGCGATCGATCGCCCCACCTCGGCGATCGATCGCCACCTGCGATTTTCCGAAAACTTCGAGCTTCCATGGTGTTTTTCACACCCAAACTCAAATCCAACACCCCAAACACCACCAACACCTCAAATACAACATTTAAAGCCGATAAGAACTTTAAAAACTCAACTTAGGATTTTAGCCAAAAATTCCCAAAACCTATAACCAACCAAAACCTCAACCAAAAGCTACCATACTACTACCAAATCGAAGCCAATGATGAGGGGAAGATTAATACCAGATTATCTTCGAGAAAACCGACTCCCAAGCCAAGCTACCATCAATTTTCCCATCAAGGGAGAAGAGGGAAATGGGGGAGAAGGGTTTGGGCGATGAGAGAGAGAAGAGAGGGAAAGATTCCGTGCCAAATGACGGAATACCGAGTCCACTTGGTATATATAGCAAAATGCCCCAAAATACCAATACCCCCACAAATACATCATGATTCATTAAAAATCATTTGTTAACAAAATTCTCTCTCCAACAACAAATCTCCATACCAGCCCCAACTCAAGCACCCCGGACCCTAAGTCCCACCAAAAACCCAACTCATAGGTTTTTCACTAAAATGAGAATACAATCTCAATCTTTGGATCCAACGATCCCAAATGCCCGATTTCACAAACTCGGGAGACCCAAAACCACAATTAATTCTTAATTGCCACAATATAAAATCCATCAAGGATTAATACCACACCGGGATTAACACCAATAATCCCAGGACATCACAATTATCCCCCACTAATAAAATTTCGTCCCCGAAATTGCACCGGTGTACTCCACGTAACACCAGGACCACACAAACAAAACAAAGCCAAGACCCCAATTCTGAACCACCTTAGAATCGAATTAACAACCGCGAGAACACCCATCTCGTACCAAGCTCTAAAATAGAGCAAATGCCAAGACCAATACAAACTCGAAAGATAAAAACATACCTCGACGTGAATCGTCCCAAAATTCAGTCCACCACTACTGCAAACCAACCAAATCTCCCTTGGCTCTGACATAGATATCACTCCATGATATTCATCACTTGCCCACGACGCTTGACATGCATCGTCATGATGTGGACCACTAGTATTCAACAGTATACCCACAGAAAAACCGGTTTTCGCTTCCCAGTCCATCTCCTCCAAAGGAGTAGTTGCACCACTTGTAACCCGGATCGGACAACCCACGGTCACCGATATACACAAAACACATCTCTGAGGATGTTTACACCGGTGTGTTCCAAGAAATCATATCTTGGTCCTGACACACCATTAAGACTCCACAAGGTCTCAAGTTCCACAAAGGTCATGCAAGACAGACAATTGCACTACTTGCCATACGTGTCGATCCACGACACTGAACAAATCCGAATCCTGGCCATCCCTTGTTCATCCTTGGATCCAACAATCCTAAAACAGGAAGGCTATCGAATTATCCAACAAGGATTAATACCACACCGGGATTAACACCAATAATGTGATGACCAGGGATTATAGATGTTAATCCCGGAGTGTTAATAACCCTAAAGTTATTTTACGTGGCGATTTGGAGTTCAATCGCGGTGCTGGGCCTTCTGGGCTCGTTTATTTGGGTAGTTGGGATCGTTGGATCCCGAGGTTGAGATTATATTCTCATTGCGGTGTAAAACCTAAGAGTTGGGTTTTTGATGTGTCTCGGGATCTGAGGTGCTTTGTGTGGGCACCGGTAGGGGGTTTTGGAGTTAGAGAGAGAGTTTTTGAAAACAGATGATTTTTAATGAATCGTGATGTATTTGTGGGACTATTAGTATTTCAGGGTATTTTTGCTATAAATACCAGTTGGACCCGAGATTTTAATTATTGGAAGCCTTTTTCTCCTCCAGCCCGTCATTCTCTCTCCTCGCGTCTGCCCATTTTCCCGTCTCCCTCACCCCCGCCGCTTCAAGCCGTGCGCCCGCAGCCGTCCGGCCACCATCCGGCGCGTCCGGACCGCCGTTGGCTTCGTCTCGTCCAGGCGCAGCTTCCCACACCAGCAATTTGAAGTTTAGTCGCGATTTGAGTTCGGATATTTGCAGAAAGCGCAGATGCCCAAATTCTAGGGTTCTTCCGATTTTGAGCGATTTCCTTCCGATTTTCGTTTGTGTAACATTCCTTACCCCTTTTTCATGCTTCTCATGTAATTCCCTGCCATTTTTGTGTTTAATTAGTTCGAATTCTTGCTGTTGGCGTGAGGGTTTGGTTCGATTTTGGGGTTTTGGCAGGAAGGGCGATTTTTCTTGTTGTTGGTCGTTTAATTCATGTATTAGATGAATTATGGTGCTTGGTTGGGTTCGAATTTGTGATGTTAGGGTTTGAAATTTTGGGGATGGTTCTTGATCAATTTTAGTTGATGTCTCATTCGTTTCCCTCCCTGCATGTGCCCTGCCCCGGGTCTTTTAAATGGTTAATTGTCGTGTGTTGGCAATAAATTTTTGTATGAGGATTATGGGTGTGCTTGAGCATGGGTTGCATGTTCGTAAATAATTGTGAATTATTTATCGTGTTAGCACATCGTTCCTCGGGGCATGGAACTCGAGCAAGGTTTGGCTCGGACTACGGAGATTTAAGGTACGAGCGACGTACGAGCATTACCATATATAAGAGCATTGTGAAATGCATAATGTATTTTGATTGCATTGAATAATTGTGCATGAGGTTATATATATATGTGTTGAAGCTATGGAACGACCTAAGCTTGATATCGCCGCCACGAGCGTGCGTGACACTAGAGTAGTATAACTCTTACAAGATATATAGGGTACTGGATTTATATGACCATTGTAGGGCATTGAAATGCCTGAGAATGACTCTGGAAATCATGTGATCATTATAAGACATTGAGATGTCTGAGTATAATGGAGAATTGGAAAAATAAATGCAAGGCATTTGAGCTATCTGTGATTGGTAGCAAAGTTGAGAATCAGTATTAGATATTGAGATATCTATATTCGTATGTATAATGAATTTGGATATTGATATTTGAGAATCAGGCATGCGATGAGTTAAATCAATGTGTTGATTTACTGATTTTTGAGATTTGATGTGTTTGATGATTGTGAGAACAGGGACAGTACACGGAATCCCGGATGAGGACGTTGCCATCCAGGGAGTATCATTTAAAATTCATTAGTATTTACTTTTGTTGTAAATTATGAATTTCATTATTGTGATTATGGGATTTTGTGTATTGGTATGCTCACCCCGTTGGGGGCTGTCTCTGTTGGGGCAGGGGAACAGGTACATCGATGGCTTTGGAGTTGAGCTCGAGCTGTTGATTGGATTTACTCCCAGGATCGTGGTACCAGGGCTTGATGGAGCACGGTATCGTATAGGGTACTTATATACACCTGAGGATTATATACACATTCATGATGCTCGCATGTGAGCACGGTTATACTTGTATATGGGTTGTATATAAAGGCATGAGCCTTTCTCTCTTTCATTCTATGTTGCATGCAATTAAGGGTAGAATTGCTAAATGATATGAGAGTCATTGGTGTATTATGTGGGTGTTGAAACCCACTTTTGTTGTCTTATGTGTGGTGTCTTCCCTGGCTGAGAATTTACTTAGTGTTGCTGTATTCTGTTGAGTATGTGTTTTCCCTGGCCGGGAACTATATTATGTGATGTGCTTTTATTTCGGGATGGCTCTATTTATGGGGAGACTCTGCCCAAATTTTTATAAAAGTCCACAATGTAAAAAGTGGTGTAATGGGGATGGAAATGGGCGGAATCTATGAGTCTATTTGTTGGTAGAGATGATCTTAATGTTGAATATTAAAGAAATTTGCAATTGACATTCAATTGTAAAGTATCATCTCCCGATTGATTTTATTGGAAGCATGTGCCACACATAATGATTAATACACTAATCAAGGGTTAAGGGCTTGGGGTCCTTACAAATAATCCCCGGACATCACAATTATCCCCGACTAATAAAATTTCGTCCCCGAAATTGCACCGGTGTACTCCACGTAACACCAGGACCACACAAACAAAACAAAGCCAAGACCCCAATTCTGTACCACCTTAGAATCGAATTAACAACCGCGAGAACACCCATCTCGTACCAAGCTCTAAAGTAGAGCAAATGCCAAGACCAATACAAACTCGAAAGATAAAAACATACCTCGACGTGAATCGTCCCAAAATTCAGTCCACCACTACTGCAAACCAACCAAATCTCCCTTGGCTCTGACATAGATATCACTCCATGATATTCATCACTTGCCCACGACGCTTGACATGCATCGTCATGATGTGGACCACTAGTATTCAACAGTATACCCACAGAAAAACCGGTTTTCGCTTCCCAGTCCATCTCCTCCAAAGGAGTAGTTGCACCACTTGTAACCCGGATCGGACAACCCACGGTCACCGATATACACAAAACACATCTCTGAGGATGTTTACACCGGTGTGTTCCAAGAAATCATATCTTGGTCCTGACACACCATTAAGACTCCACAAGGTCTCAAGTTCCACAAAGGTCATGCAAGACAGACAATTGCACACTTGCCATACGTGTCGATCCACGACACTGAACAAATCCGAATCCTGGCCATCCCTTGTTCATCCTTGGATCCAACAATCCTAAAACAGGAAGGCTATCGAATTATCCAACAAGGATTAATACCACACCGGGATTAACACCAATAATGTGATGACCAGGGATTATAGATGTTAATCCCGGAGTGTTAATAACCCTAAAGTTATTTTACGTGGCGATTTGGAGTTCAATCGCGGTGCTGGGCCTTCTGGGCTCGTTTATTTGGGTAGTTGGGATCGTTGGATCCCGAGGTTGAGATTATATTCTCATTGCGGTGTAAAACCTAAGAGTTGGGTTTTTGATGTGTCTCGGGATCTGGGGTGCTTTGTGTGGGCACCGGTAGGGGGTTTTGGAGTTAGAGAGAGAGTTTTTGAAAACAGATGATTTTTAATGAATCGTGATGTATTTGTGGGACTATTAGTATTTCAGGGTATTTTTGCTATAAATACCAGTTGGACCCGAGATTTTAATTATTGGAAGCCTTTTTCTCCTCCAGCCCGTCATTCTCTCTCCTCGCGTCTGCCCATTTTCCCGTCTCCCTCACCCCCGCCGCTTCAAGCCGTGCGCCCGCAGCCGTCCGGCCACCATCCGGCGCGTCCGGACCGCCGTTGGCTTCGTCTCGTCCAGGCGCAGCTTCCCACACCAGCAATTTGAAGTTTAGTCGCGATTTGAGTTCGGATATTTGCAGAAAGCGCAGATGCCCAAATTCTAGGGTTCTTCCGATTTTGAGCGATTTCCTTCCGATTTTTGTTTGTGTAACATTCCTTAACCCTTTTTCATGCTTCTCATGTAATTCCCTGCCATTTTTGTGTTTAATTAGTTCGAATTCTTGCTGTTGGCGTGAGGGTTTGGTTCGATTTTGGGGTTTTGGCAGGAAGGGCGATTTTTCTTGTTGTTGGTCGTTTAATTCATGTATTAGATGAATTATGGTGCTTGGTTGGGTTCGAATTTGTGATGTTAGGGTTCGGAATTTTGGGGATGGTTCTTGATCAATTTTAGTTGATGTCTCATTCGTTTCCCTCCCTGCATGTGCCCTGCCCCGGGTCTTTTAAATGGTTAATTGTCGTGTGTTGTGTAAGGACCCCAAGCCCTTAAAACCTTGATTAGTGTATTAACCACTATGTGTGGTACATGCTTTCTATAAAATGTCAATCGGGAAGCTCTGATGATACTTAATCATTGCCTGTCAATAAAAGACTCATATGTTTGCCCTTTACCAACCCCTTGGTGCCACTTTTCACATTGTAAACTTTTACAAAAATTTGGGCAGAGTCTCCCCATAAATAGAGCTATCCCAAAACAGAGTACAACACATAACAAAATTCCCGGCCAGGGAACACATAATACTCAACAGCAAGCAGTAATACAAGTAGATTCCCAGCCAGGGAAGACACCACACATATGTCAACAAAAGTGGGTTCCAACACCCACATAATACACCAATGACTCTCATATCATTCTAGCAATTCAACCTAATTGCATGCAACCTTAAATGAAAGAGAGAAAGGCTCATGCCTTTATATACAATCCATATACAAGTATAATCGTGCTCACATGCGAGCATCATGAATATGAATATGTATAAATCCTCAGGTGTATATATAGGTACTCTATACGATACCGTGCTCCATCAAGCCCTGGTACCACGATCCTGGGAGTACCTCAAATCAACAGCTCGAGCTCAGCTCCATAGCCATCGATGTACCTGTCCACCTGTCCCAACAGAGACAGCCCCCAACGGGGTGAGCATACCAATACACAAAATCCCATAATCATAATAATGAAATTCATAATTTACAACACAAGTAAATACTAATGAATTTAAATGATACTCCCTGGATGGCAACATCCTCATCCGGGATTCCGTGTACTGTCCCTGTTCTCACAACATCAAACTCATCAAATCTCATAAATCAGTAAATCAACGCATTGATTAACTCATCGCATGCCTAATCCTCGAATATCAACATATAGTGATTACAATTTCATTAAACATGCAATTACAGATATCACAATATCTAATACTGATTTCACAACCTTGCTATCAATCACAGATAGCTCAAATGCCTTAGCATTTATTTTACCATTCCTTCATTATACTTAGACATCTCAAGTGTCTTATAATGAATACATGAGTCTACAAACCTAGACATCTCAAATGTCTCATAATGAATACATGATTCTACGAACCTAGACATCTCAAATGTCTTACGAAGAATGCATGATTCTACAAACCTAGACATCTCAAATGTCTCATAATATAGTCATATAAACCCAGTACCCCATATATCATGCAAGAGTCATCCTACTCTAGTGTCACGCACGCTACAAGCGGCGATATCAAGATTTGGGTCATTCCTTGGCTATATCAACATATATGTATAACCATACGCAAAACATTCAATGCAATCAAAAACACCTTATGCATTTCACATATATATAGTAATGCTCGTACGTCGCACGTACCTTAAATCTCCGAAGTCCGAGCCAAGCCTTGCTCGAGTTCCATGCCCCGAGGAATGATGTGCTAACACGATAAATAATTCACAATTATTTACGAACATGTAACCTATGCTCAAGCACACCCATATCCCTCACAACATTGTCAATACACGACAATTATCCTCTTAAAAGACCCGGGGCAGGGTACATGCAGGGAAGGAAATAAATGAGACAATCGAAATTTGTTCAAGAATGCCCTACAAAAATCGAACCTTAATCTCACAATTTCGAACCCAATAAAATACCATAATTCATCTAAAATGTCAATTAAGCTAACCAAGCAAGAATCAACATCCCTTGACAAAAACTCCCCATTTTCGAACTCAACCCCCTTAAAATCGAACCCAAACAAGCCTTTAAATCCCAACTCTTAAAATTCTTCAAATTTGAACCAAAGCTTCTCAATTCGATCTCAATCAAGCATCATAATACTCTTAAAACATGCAATAATCGATCAATTGCACGAAATAATACCCCTGCCAAAAACCCCCAAAATTTCGAAATCCAAGCCCTAAAATTCGAACAGAAATTCGAACCAAAAATCACAATAAAGGCATGGAAATACACGAAAAAGACGAACAAGGGGTAAGGGATGTTACCCAACGAAAATCGGAAGCAAAATCGGACGAAATCCGATGAACCCTAACTTTTGGGGATCGACGCATTCCAGCCAAATTCGAACGAGAAACGCGACGAAACCTTCAATTGGCAGAGGGGAAAGGAGCGCCTCGTCGAGACGAAGACGGTGATAGGTCGCACGCGGCGAACGGCGGCCGGACGGCGGCGGACGAAGCGCTTTTGCGCGCGGAGGCAGGGGAGATCGGGAAATCGCGCGGACGGGAAAGAGAGAGGAAGGAGAGGGCTGAAAATGAAATTAAATGTAAAATTTTGGGTTCAAATGGTATTTATAGCAAAAATACCCCGAAAAATTAATAGCCCACAAATACATCATGATTCCTTAAAAATCATCTGTTTTCAAAAACTCTCTCTCTAACTCCAAAATCCCCTACCGGTGCTCACATAGCACCCGAGATTCCGAGACACATCAAAAACCCAACTCTTAGGTTTTACACCGTAATGTGAATACAATCTCAACCTCTGGATCCAACGATCCCAACTACCCAAATAAACGAGCCCAGAAGGCCCAACACCTCGATTAAATCCCAAATCGCCACGTAAAACCACTTTAGGGATTATTAATACTCCGGGATTAACACCTATAATCCCTGGTCATCACAATATCCCCCACTAAAAGAATTTCGTCCTCGAAATTAGCACTGGTGTATCACGTAACACCCAGGCTACACAACAACATGAAGCCATAACCTCGATTCCTGACCATATCAGAATCGTATTAATAAACGCGAGGATACTTACCTCTCATCTAACTCTGAAACAGAGCGACTTACCAAAACCAACATATCACCCAAGAGGTAAAACGTACCTCGATGCGGGTCATCCCAAAAGTCAGCCTCATGACTGCGAAACAACTGATACTTACGACCTGTAGATCGGTCAGTCCTCCTTCGATCTAATATAACAGTACGAACACGTCCTGAATGACACCTCAACCGTAAGAACGTTGACCTCGTGTCAAACTCTGGAGTGGAATAGACTTCCAAATCCATCATAACGTCAAAGAGCGTCAGCACAACTCAACGCTAACAGTCCAAAAGCAGTTAGTCAACTGAAACTGCAAGGATTCGAATCGCTCTTGATTCTATCGTAGATATCATCCAATGATATTTTACTATGACTTACGATGTCTAACATACATCGTTACGAGGGAAACACTAGTACAACCACGGTGTACACATATCAAACCTGGTTTCCACTTTCAAACTTCCTCCATCGAAGGAGTAGTCGCCTCATTGCAACTTAATTTGGGCAACTCACGGCCACAAATTCAAAGAAAAGACATCTCACAAGATGTCCACCTCCGGATGTTCCAAGAATCACGTCCTGATCATAAATAACAACCGAGACTCCGCAGAGTTTAAAATTCTTAAGGGGCATGCAATAAACCCATTGCATCCTCAACGCTTGTGTCGTCAGCGACACTCAACCAATCCGAAATCCTGCCATCCCTTGAAAATCCTCGGATTTAACAATCCAAACTTGGGAAGGCTGTCGCATAACTCGAAGGAAAACACCAACAAGGGAAATACCTTAACCCTCACAAGAAAATCCCTCCTCAAGGGAGTCAACTAACTTCACGATCATTCCTCATAAACATCGTGCCATGGAGATTCCCAATCTCAAGGTGTTCCATATCTCTCATCAGAGATTTAACCATCCAAAAATAGCATAACTCTATGCTTAACAGAGAGGAAATCAATAACTGGCATCCGTATACTCACCGGTATACCTGCCTAAGCACTGATGTCGCATGCATACTCAATGCACTCGGCTCGGGTATCTACCACATATCCCTAAGCCCCAAACACAACCGTCAATTCTGAGTCATTCCTTACTCAGTGGAGGATGAAAATCGACGATTAACAATACACGGTGTGATTCCCAAAATCAACACCACTTGTACCAACTTACCGAATCTTTCAAAGATTCCCAAATAGGTATAATACTACCTCCTTCCTCGCAAGGGAAGTGCCATCGAACTCGAGATCCACAAGTCTCGAACCATCGTTCGGAAAAACTGGATACAATAACACCCATTGTATCCCAATACACGGGTTCCTTTAGATTGAGTCAATATCAACCTGATGACTCTCTTGTTGGTACTCCAACATCCTGAGCTGTCCCAGACAAGTCTCCAAGATTTAAACATAAACGTATACACGTTTCAGCGAGGCACGAACAACCTTAACCTCAATGACATGGTGACTACTAGAGTCCACCACAATCCACATCGTATCACCTTACGATTTGCCAAACTTGGTTCCAACGAGCAGTGTAACGGCTCTAGCAAGCCCATCATGGTGCTACACACACGCGGCAGACAACCTAGTCTTTGCCTCTTTAGGTTTACCTCAAACCTACCAATAAGACGGACGTTTCCACATGGTATAACATACTATGGGAGAAAAACTCAATAGAGTAGTGGGTCTTTATCCAACATTCCTCAATGCCGATACACCCGGGGCACTCCAATGTCCCTATGTACTTAACATAACCTGATCCTACTCCCTTAGGACCCATCCTACACCCTCAAGGGTGGTGTGATCATGTCTACCATATGTCACATCGACAGAAAGCGAGTAATTTCCTCCACGATTACTCCTATCGTCAAAAAACATGGCCAAAAAGCCAATCCAACGAGCATACTTCAAGGGTATCACCACTCGTAAAATGATCCCCCAATCGTAAGCTGCGGTACAATCACATGTACAGCGCATCCAACCATTCCTCGAGCAACCCGCTCGGTATAAGGGTCACGTCCATCGGTGTCGCACACACCACCTTGTGCTCGGTACTGGCACCCAAGGCATACCACAGAATACGTATACTCAACGCATCGATCATCGTAACGATGATGCATGTCTAATAAGACATCTCCTACACTATCGTCATCGTCATCCCGTGACGACACATGCCAACTCATGGCATCTAAAACATTGCCCACTAGTGACGATACATGTACATCAGCGTATGTCATCCACTCTCATGCTAGTAAAATAGGCATAATAAAACATGTATATCAATGCATGCCAGCTACAATAAAGCTAATAAAATAGCAATATCTCATACCTCATCGCTAGCAATATAGCGTCATACCTGTCTCCGTCGCTCAAAAATAGTGCGTAATCAGCACCCATCGCTCGAAGGCGGCAAAATCCTGTGCTGAGTACATAGCGGCAAAATCCCTCGCTATAGAATCGACGGCATGACACCTCGTCATATAATAAGTGGCATGAAACCTCGCTATACACCTGAGTCATGAATCATCGTCCACATAGTAGCGGAAAAGAGGCATCGCTATCAATACACCTGGCGGAATGAACCATCGCCAATAGATATAGCGGAATGAAACCATCGCTATAAATACCCGGGCGGAATGAAACCATCGCCAATCAATATAGTAGCGGAATGAACCATCGCCAATCAATATAGCGGAATGAACCATCGCTATCAATACACCTGGCGGAATGAACCATCGCCAATAGATATAGCGGAATGAACCGTCGCTATAAATACACCTGGCGGAATGAACCATCCGCCAATAAATATAGCGGAATAAACCATCGCTATAAAACCGTGTCCTCATAGAGAAATGATATAAATCGACACAGCGGGACACATCACCGCTATCATCCGTGTCATCACAAAGGAATGAATCATCATCCTAACAGCGGGCATCTCATCCTCGCTTCTTCATACAAAGCGGTATCTCATCCTCGCTTCGTATGGCATACCCCGCCTCCATGTGCAAGCGAGCGCATCCCCGCCCGCTCCACATTTTAGCGGTACAAGCATAAGCTTCTTCATACAAGCGGTATCTCATCCTCGCTTCGTATGGATACCCCGCCTCCATGTGCAAGCGAGCATCCCCGCCCGCTCCACATTTTTAGCGGTCAAGCGTAAGTATAAAAATTCTCACTGTCATAAGCAGGACTCCTGGAATGTATAATCATCATCCCTTTTTATACTCCATATTTCCTGTAACCTGCAAACCATCAGGGTAACAACAATAGCCATATACGCTATGCATCCACATTCAATTCAGTAATAAAAAACACATTATGAGAATGTATGGTTTCACAAATAAATGTCATGATAACCTTCTTTAAATCCTTATTTCATCCTGAGCCTTATCATTAGTACATTTTTAATGCTTCTTGCTACTCCAGGAAAGCGGAATTCTTCCTCGCTTCCACTGGACTTTAGCGTTGCTACTCCATGTAAGCGGAACTCTTCATCGCTTCCAATGGACTTTAGCGTTGCTACTCCATATAAGCGGGACTCTTCATCGCTTCATATGGACTTTAGCATAAGCCATTAAAATCCTTACTAAGATAACTTTGACTCAAGACATGCATATGCAAAAAACAATGCACAATAACATATATCATAACCTCAATGCACCACTTTGCATTCATCATGTGTCAACAAGACAACGTAAAATACATGTTACCTCGGAAATATCCCTTTATCTGATTTTCTTAAAACCAGCTTCCTTGGCACATAACACACGGAGTGCCAGACATCCCCATAAATGTCATCCTATCGTGTTCCACACGATTCCTGCAACCACAATGGTTAGCAATACCACTTTTCATATCATAATAGCACATAAACAATTTGCTATGTCATACAACATTAATGCCATCATGCATAAATATGTGCTATCAATAACTTCCTAGGCCCTTAACAGCCCCAATGAGCAACCACTGCTCTGATACCACTAATGTAAGGACCCCAAGCCCTTAAAACCTTGATTAGTGTATTAACCACTATGTGTGGTACATGCTTTCTATAAAATGTCAATCGGGAAGCTCTGATGATACTTAATCATTGCCTGTCAATAAAAGACTCATATGTTTGCCCTTTACCAACCCCTTGGTGCCACTTTTCACATTGTAAACTTTTACAAAATTTGGGCAGAGTCTCCCCATAAATAGAGCTATCCCAAAACAGAGTACAACACATAACAAAATTCCCGGCCAGGGAACACATAATACTCAACAGCAAGCAGTAATACAAGTAGATTCCCAGCCAGGGAAGACACCACACATATGTCAACAAAAGTGGGTTCCAACACCCACATAATACACCAATGACTCTCATATCATTCTAGCAATTCAACCTAATTGCATGCAACCTTAAATGAAAGAGAGAAAGGCTCATGCCTTTATATACAATCCATATACAAGTATAATCGTGCTCACATGCGAGCATCATGAATATGAATATGTATAAATCCTCAGGTGTATATATAGGTACTCTATACGATACCGTGCTCCATCAAGCCCTGGTACCACGATCCTGGGAGTACCTCAAATCAACAGCTCGAGCTCAGCTCCATAGCCATCGATGTACCTGTCCACCTGTCCCAACAGAGACAGCCCCCAACGGGGTGAGCATACCAATACACAAAATCCCATAATCATAATAATGAAATTCATAATTTACAACACAAGTAAATACTAATGAATTTAAATGATACTCCCTGGATGGCAACATCCTCATCCGGGATTCCGTGTACTGTCCCTGTTCTCACAACATCAAACTCATCAAATCTCATAAATCAGTAAATCAACGCATTGATTAACTCATCGCATGCCTAATCCTCGAATATCAACATATAGTGATTACAATTTCATTAAACATGCAATTACAGATATCACAATATCTAATACTGATTTCACAACCTTGCTATCAATCACAGATAGCTCAAATGCCTTAGCATTTATTTTACCATTCCTTCATTATACTTAGACATCTCAAGTGTCTTATAATGAATACATGAGTCTACAAACCTAGACATCTCAAATGTCTCATAATGAATACATGATTCTACGAACCTAGACATCTCAAATGTCTTACGAAGAATGCATGATTCTACAAACCTAGACATCTCAAATGTCTCATAATATAGTCATATAAACCCAGTAACCCCATATATCATGCAAGAGTCATCCTACTCTAGTGTCACGCACGCTACAAGCGGCGATATCACAAGATTTGGGTCATTCCTTGGCTATATCAACATATATGTATAAACCATACGCAAAACATTCCATGCAATCAAAAACACCTTATGCATTTCACATATATATAGTAATGCTCGTACGTCGCACGTACCTTAAATCTCCGAAGTCCGAGCCAAGCCTTGCTCGAGTTCCATGCCCCGAGGAATGATGTGCTAACACGATAAATAATTCACAATTATTTACGAACATGTAACCTATGCTCAAGCACACCCATATCCCTCACAACATGTCAATACACGACAATTATCCTCTTAAAAGACCCGGGGCAGGGTACATGCAGGGAAGGAAATAAAGAGACAATCGAATTTGTTTCAAGAATGCCCTACAAAAATCGAACCTTAATCTCACAATTTCGAACCCAATAAAATACCATAATTCATCTAAACTGTCAATTAAGCTAACCAAGCAAGAATCAACATCCCTTGACAAAAACTCCCCATTTTCGAACTCAACCCCCTTAAAATCGAACCCAAACAAGCCTTTAAATCCCAACTCTTAAAATTCTTCAAATTTGAACCAAAGCTTCTCATTCGATCTCAATCAAGCATCATAATACTCTTAAAACATGCAATAATCGATCAATTGCAACGAAATAATACCCCTGCCAAAAACCCCCCAAAATTTCGAAAATCCAAGCCCTAAAATTCGAACAGAAATTCGAACCAAAAATCACAATAAAGGCATGGAAATGCACGAAAAACGAGAACAAGGGGTTAGGGATGTACCCAACGAAATCGGAAGCAAAATCGGACGAAATCGAAGAACCCTAACTTTTGGGGATCGACGCATCCAGCCACAATTCGAACGAGAACGCGACGAAACTTCAATTGGCAGAGGGGAAAGGAGCGCCTCGTCGAGACGAAGACGGGATAGGTCGAAGCGGCGAACGGCGGCCGGACGGCGGCGGACGAAGCGCTTTTGCGCGCGGAGGAGGGGGATCGGAATCGGGAAATCGCGCGGCGGAAAAGAGGAGAGAAGGGAGGGCTGAAAAATGAAATTAATGTAAAATTTGGGTTCAATGGTATTTATAGCAAAAAACCCCGAAAAATTAATAGCCCCACAAATACATCATGATTCCTTAAAATCATCTGTTTTCAAAAATCTCTCTCTAACTCCAAATCCCTACCGGTGCTCACATAGCACCCGAGATTCCGAGACACATCAAAAACCCAACTCTTAGTTTTACACCGTAATGTGAATACAATTCAACCTCTGGATCCAACGATCCA